>JABEZY010271453.1:5024-15747 GCA_013467495.1 Gossypium gossypioides
GAATTGAAGAAACAGGTGGAGAGGATGTGGCAGCTAAGGAGTTAATAGCAGAGCCCATCGAGAAGGTGCAATAGCATTTATGGTGGGTGAGAGGTGTAATTGCGAGTGATGGAAATAAAAATTATAGAAAGAGAAAAACATCTCCCCTTCCCTTCCCTTTCTTTAAATTAACTTTGTAAGCTTTCAACTAGTTTTCAGCGTCACAGCTCCAATATTGATAGGTTTTACTAATAAGCATGCACGTATTGTATATATATATTGGTAGATAAGGAAGCTAAATACATTTAGCAATAACATGAATTATATTTGATATCAATACTGTTTTGTAGAACTTAAACTAAATATTAATACTATTTTGTAGAACCTCCATCTCAATTAATTTGGGGGAACATCATAAATTCTCAAATCAAGAAGAATATTTCTTCCTAATGTTACCATGAAATCTGCAGTCATATCCGCTGTGCATGTATAGTATGAAAATTTTAAATTTTTCATAAAATAAAAGATATAATTAATATCTCACCAGTTAAATCATATCAGTTAATGAATACTTTCAATACTTTCAAATATTTATTGTTTTGTTTTGGAATTAAATATTTGATTTATATATGTAGAATATTGTACTAATTAATTTCCCCATCAAATTACATGAAAAGCAAATTAGAGCTGCTGCTAGAATAACTTAAATATATTTAATCTTTCTGCTTGCTCTCAAATCTTCCAAGAAATTATTGAGTCAGAAGGATACAGGCTATGGTCTGCATTTGCAGATTTCAGACGCATTATATATCATGTCCATGCATGCATGCCTACCAAAATCTATGTGGTGCCAATCTCATAATTTCTAACCAAATTTAATCTCGTCTCTTCCTTTTGACATATATGCATACGTATAATCATATCCGGTCGGTATATGAATTAATCCAACTCATCTGTGATCTGTTTTATGTATTTATTTACTTTTATTGCATTAATTATCGACAATGAAAGGGTATTGCAGATTGCAAAACTTAACAATTAAATATTAAAAAATGTCTAAGCAACTCTCTCCTTCTTTGCCACCGTCTGTTAACGAAGACGATGGGGATTCCCATTCTGTTGAGGATCGGACCACCAAGAAAGTGAGATTTAAGGGCGGAATTGATGAGGCATCAGTAGATATGGTCGTGGACCCTGATCTGATTTCAGCACCCTAATGGAAGGATAAGCTTTTGGATGGAGATCCGAATCATTCCATGATGGATCGCAATGTTTCTTCCTTTGGAAGAGATAGTGCAAGTGATGGAGATTTTGATTTATTAGCCGGCGACGTGCAAACATCTATCGTTAATGGGGTTCCGGCCATTAGTTTTTCTGACCGGGTTAAAGAAATTTTGTTCAAAGAAATGGAATTAACAGTGGTTATCAAACTTTTAGGGCAAAGTATTGGTTACAATACTTTACATAATCGTATCACTAGTCTGTGGAAACCTATTTCCCCGTCTCATCTCATGGATATTGAGAATGGGTATTACCTGGTTCGTTTTTTGAATAGGGCTGACTATGATCGTATCTTGTCCCAGGGACCTTGGATCATCTTTGGACAATATCTCACCGTTCAACCTTAGACCAAGGATTTCAGCCCGATGCAACCGTATCCTAGTGTGATTTTGGCTTGGATTCAACTGCTGGGTCTCCTGGGTTTTTTGTTTCGACGGCAAATTGTGGAGGCTATTGGGGGGGCTTATCGGGAAGGTTGTCAAATTGGACTTCCAGACAGATAATAGAACTAGGGGCCCTTTGCTCGTCTTGCTGTGTTCTTAAATCTTGAGAAGCCCCTGATTTCTCAGGTCTTGGTTGACGATGCCGTTTAGAGGGTGGAGTATGAGGCCCTTCCTACTGTTTGTTTTGGTTCCGTCAAATATGGGCACGTCAAGGATTTATGCCCGATGGTGGTTGCGGATCGGACCCTTGAATGCCCTTCGGAGGTGGTGAATATTGGTTCAGATGTGGCCATTAGTGGTGTTGTTGAAGAAACGGGGCCGGAGTTTAGCCCCTAGATGTTGGTAGAGAGAAGATCTCGACGAGGGTTGAGGAATGCTCGAGGCAAAGCCAGAGTGAATAATGGAGCAAAATTTCGTAAGGAGTCGTTGAGCTCTCGATTTTCGACGTTAAAAGAGGTGAGAGAGACTAGCGATAATCATGCTGTCTACTGGTGATTCTTTGTCGGTGAAAGGGGCTGGAATAAATTCTAAGGGAGTTGTTGGCTTTAGTACCAGGGTTGGGGACAAATCATTGGGGGTTTTGGGCTCAATCTTTGGTCCAAGTTATAAGCCCACTTCGGATGTTGGGTCTTCTAAGGGGGCTACTACGGTAGCTTAAGAAATGAAGGATTTGGGTCGTCCAAATTTTGGGCTTGAGGTGGAGCCTGCTAAGCAGAGATATTCGGGCCAGGCTGCTAATGGGAAGCTTGGAAAAATTCTGGAGAAGAGGCCTTTGATAAGCAATGCAACTGCACAGATTTCGAATGAAGATTTTAACATTGATAATTTTGTTTCTAATTCTAATTTAAATTTTGGTGTTACAGGATCATCACATCACTTCTCTTCTGGTAAGGACGTGGTTTTAGACAATGTTGTTCGTGGTGATTTATCCATTGAGGTTCAAGGGGATTTAAATGCTGGAATTTTTGACAACATTAAAGCTCATTTTAATCCTGCTTTTGAAGGCTCTAGGGCTACCCCTGTTCCCATTTCTGATGGTGTTTTGGACCCCGAAAAGCATTCAGCAATTAGTTTTAAAGATACTTCTCACAAGAAAGAAAAAAGTAATTCGATCAATCTATCCCGGGGAAGGTTAGTTGACAGAATTTCCATTTCCAAAGAGAGGCATGGAGGTAAATATTTGAATGGGCGTAGTAGTCGAAAAGCTTCCAATGCGTTGCGTGGTCGGGGAAGTCATTTCAAAGCTTTCGAGAATTCCAGAGTTCCGTTAGCTGAATCTATGGAGGAAATGGCTAAATTCATTTCAAATTCGAATCTTAGTAATGACCTTAACTCTGATTTGGACGATGCGGCCTTGATCACGGATGGGGATACTGTCTCTCGACAATAAAACATACAATTTCTAATTTTTGTATTTTATTATGAATTTCACTATATTTTCTTGGAATTGTTAGGGATGTGCCAGCGATAAGTTTCCTCGTTCTTTTTGGGAATATAATCGAGAATATAGTCTTGATATTATTAGTTTGCTTGAGACAAGAGTTAGTGGTTCCAAAGCTGATAATATTATTGCCAAGTTGGGATTCCTTTGTTCTCATCGCGTTGAAGTGATTGGTTTCTCGAGGGGCATTTGGATTGGTTGGAAAAATTCTGTCTGTCTTGAGATCATTTATAATCATTCTCAGTTTATTCTGGCTCGGGTTAGATCTACGTCTTCCTTAATTTCAGTCTTCATCTCGTTCATTTATGGGAGCCCAAATAGGCAGAAACGTAAGGATCTGTGGGATATTTTGAAACGTTCGGTTCCTATGGGAAATTACCCATGGGTTGCAATTGGTGATTTCAACGCTATTCTTTCTTCCTTTGAGAAATCAAGTGGTATGTTTAAAGGTAGGCAATACCCTTTCTTTGGTGACTTCGTGGACAAAGCAGAGCTTCATGATTTAGGGTACAGAGGCCCCCCCTTTACTTGGCACAGGGGTTTGCTTTTTGAGAGGCTTGATCGGGCTTTGGGAAATGAAGCTTGGGTCCAACATTTTCCTAATAGTTTGGTCACTCATCTCCCAAAAATTAAGTCAGATCATAAGCCTCTTCTCCTTTCCTTAAACCTGGAGAATATTCTTCCCAGAGGCAGGCCTTTTCGATTTTTGACAGGTTAGGTTAAACACCTGGATTTTGGAAAATTTGTGGAAGATAATTGGGGTTTCTCTGGTGATATGTCAACTACCTTAAGTATGTTCTCTTGTGATCTTAAGGATTGGAATAAGTCGGTCTATGGCCACATCACTTATCGTAAAAAGTTTTCTTGTTAAGGAGCTCACCAAAATTCAGAAGATTATGGATTTCTCAGGTTCTAATCGTCTAGCTCAAGTGGAGTTAAAGATTCAGAAGAAGTTGGAGAATGTTCTTCATCATGAAGAACTCATTTGGAAATAGAAGGCCTGCTGTGATTGGCTTCATCTTGGAGATCGCAATATTAAGTTTTTTCATGCTCGTACATTGTGTTAAAGGAAGAGTATTATTGCGATCCGTAATGATTGTGGGGACTGGATTTATGATTCAGAAGCTATTATTCTAGGCATAATAGACTCATAAATGACTCATAAAACATAATAGACTCATAAAATAAATGCTAGGAGAACGAAAATATTTTTCACTAAAGATGTGGATGCGATGGTGGCGGAATCGATTAGTTCTTTGTTTGGTTTCCAAAAAGTCCAGAATCTTGGTCATTATGTTGGAGTTTCGCTTTTTCATAAGAGGGTGACTAATAGTACTATGCACTTCGTTGTTGAGAAAGTTAGAGGAAAACTCTAAAGCTGGGATACAAAAAGATTATCCATTGCTGGTCGCATCACTTTGGCACAGTCGGTTCTCATGTTTATTCCTAGCTACTTTATACAGTCCATGATGATCCCTAGGAAAGTTTGCGATGAAATTGAGAGTTTGGTGAAGCAGTTCATTTGGTGTTCTTCTGAGCATAAAAAGAAAATGTCTCTGGTTGGGTGGGATTCCATTTGCAACCTAAATGTTGTGGAGGGCTTGGTTTACGAAAACTACAAGACCAAAATATCTCATTCCTGCTAAAGCTCGGGTTTAATATCATAACTGATAAAGAGGCCCTATGGGTTCGGGTTATCAGGGCTAAATACCATATGAAGGATACTCTTCCTGACTTTATTAGGTGAGACAGTTCTTTTCTTTGGAATTCTCTCACTAAAATTTGGCCGTTGCTTCAAGAAAACTTATGTTGGCCTGTTGGGAACGGGTGCCAAATTCGCTGTTGGGAAGATGTTAGGGTTCCTAGTATGGAGTAGCTGATCAGGTTTATTCCGGCTAATGTCAGTATTGGCCTAGGGTGCTATCTTAATGATATGGTCAATGAGGATGGTTCGTGGAACCTTGATTTGTTCAGACTTTGGCTTCCGGAGGAGGTGATCGAGTTGATTATGGGTATTCCTCATTTTCTTCCCTCTGAGGGCCCAGACAAAATCACTTGGTGCCATACTTCGTTTGGAAATTTCTCGGTTAAAAGTGCTTATAAGATTTGCAAGGGTGATGAGTGGAATTCGAATGATGAAAAATGGAAGTGCGTTTGGAAGACTCCAGGTCCACAAAGAGTTCGTTTCTTTATTTAGTTGGTTCTTAAGCATCGTCTCTTCAATAATGTTGAAAGGGTTAAAAGAGGTTTAGTAGTTGATCCTTCATGCTCTATATGTGGTTTTCCTTCAGAAGATATTCTTCATATTCTTAGAGATTGTAATGCAGCTAAGGATGTGTAGAGCCAAGTCATAACATGTAATCGTTTAACAAATTTTTTCTCTCTTAATTTACAAGACTGGATTCTTTTGAATGTGTAGGATGCTTCAGTGATCCCAGAGGGAGGAACTAGCTGGGCTTTTTTTTTTTTGGAAATCTGATTTGGCAGCTTTAGAAGAACCGTAATCTTTTCATATTTCAAGGTCATTCTTCGAGTTCGAGAGAGATTGTCAACAATGCCTTATGTTGGGCTACTCAATGTTAGTCACCCTCTAGAGTTACTCCTAGTGGCGATTTTGGTCTTCCCTTGGAAGAGCAAGCTTATGGTTCTAAGATCTTCCTTAATATAGATGGGGTAGTACGACTGGATACTGGAAATGCATCTGTTGGGGGGTTGCAAGAGATAGGAATGGACAGTGGCTCTTTGGTTTTAATCGATATCTTGGAAAGTGCTCGATTTTTGAAGCTAAACTTTAGGGTATTTTTGAAGGGCTTAAGCTCGTTCAACGAATAGGTCATGATTGTGTAATAATCCTTTCAGATAGTCTGGACGTTGTTTAGGCCATTCAAGGGAGTTTTTCAGCCACATCGAACTTTGTTTTGATTCGGTGAATCCAGAGTATTCTATCTCAAGAGAACTTTTGGTTATTGCATTATATTCCCAGGGAGTAAAATAAAGTTGCTGATTGTATGGAAAAATGAGCTTTATCTTCTAGAGTTGATTTGCAATGTTTTGATTTTCCCCTATTATGGTTCGAAATTTCTTAGATGTGGACCAGTCTAGAGGTTTTTTCTCAGACCATTTGGATGTAACTAATTAGATGTTTCTTTTATTTTTTTTCACCAAAAAAAAAAGAATAGTATAAATTTAACGTTATTTTCCTTCCATATTTGAAATATTACCCAAGATTTTGTTATAATATTGTGCCTGGGTAGCTCCTTTGTGTTAGCTACCTAACTACTCTAACATTTATTATCTTTCATTATTTTTTTCAAATAACAAGTAATTCATTCTTTTCCTTTTTTGATGGGACATGAACTTTAAAGTGATTCATTAAATAAAAGTACCATATTCCGTATACGATTAAGCATATACATTTTTCTTTGTAACCATGCTTGAATTCAAAATAGCAAGATTATTTGGTCATGTATCTAAGGGTGTACACCAAACATTTTGTTGCTCATTCTTCTTTTGCTCCTTAGATATGCTTCTCTGCTGCTCTCCTTGAGACATGTATTCAATTATTTTCTCACTAACATTTGTTTATGAAAAATGTTAAAATCTCATTTCCTTCTCCTTAAACCAGCGAAACAAAAGAGTTTAGGTTTGAAGAACAGATTCGTGATGAAATTGTTAGTACAAAAGTTCGGTGAGGAAAATTTTGAATACATGAATAATAACTCGAACAGAAAATGAAGAAATAGGACAAGGCTCCAAAACGTGTACCAAACCACTATCTTTAAGGATCTAATCGCCCCCACCTATACTCGGTGTGTAAATGAGTTTCAAGCAAATAAATCTTGAGGATAATGAAGCCTGATGACTATTTGCATTTTGCATTGACGAAAATAGTCCACTAAGCATTGGGTAATGTATAACAAGAAAATCAATTTTTATAAAAAATTTCCGTAGTAACTCTTTATAGAATAACCCAATAATATTAGAAGATAGAGGAAAGAGAGAAAGAATTTAGAACTTGTTGGTATATTTCCAAATAAAATCTTATTCCTATTTATAGGAATTTTAATGTCTCTTCATATAGACATTTTTCAAGAGGTGTCTTTTCTGAATAATAATATCTTTAAAAGAGACACAATTATTCATCTAATATCTCTTGATCAAACATAACTATTCAAATAATATTGTCTAAATAGTTATAATTCTTTGTCAATAACAAAAAAAGATATAACTTTTGATTAATTACACCCTTCCATTTATAGTTATTGGAACACTATAAATATTGTTGAAAATGTTCCAACAATCTCCCCCTATTTTCAAGATATGTTAGATTTTGATATTCTTGGAAATCAATTTGCATAAATGAAGTTGTGTTACAATTGAACTTTCACTTAACGAAAACATGTTAAAGTTAATCGAAATTATATGGTAGACTAAGCTTCGAATCAGCTATTCCATTTGATTAACCAAACATATCTCACACAATGATTTCAACATTGGTCAATGCATAGTATCTAGGGACACTATTATGACCATGTGTCTGTGTCCTCTTGTTATGAGTGTTGTCAGAGTCAAGCCCTTGAGCTCTTAAAAATGGTCACACTTCCACTCACATAGGTAGATCCCATCAAGAGTGCTCTCATAATTATAACACTCTAACATATTTAAGTTATGGATCTATATTACTTATCATTCCCTTATCATTACGGGTATCTAGCATTTTAATATTAGGATAGATATATTTATAGTACTAGTAGTCACATACTAATAATGTACTTTGTCTCATTGAATTTAAGACTTAACGTTATACCAAGCGTTGAGTCGAGTTTCCATCATAGGTAACTCTCATTAATGGGCTTGAGTCACATCCCTTTTGAGATCTTGTTGACTACATCTCTAGCAAGACTTTTTGTCAAAGGATCCACCAAATTTTCACTTGACCTCACATAATTAATAGTGATCACTCCATCAAAGATTAATTTTTGGACATAGCTATGTCTTAATCTAATGTGTCTAGAATTTACATTATATACTTAGGTATATGCCTTTGCTAGAGTAGTCTTACTTTCACAACGGATAGAAATAGGTGAAATTGGCTTAGGTCATAGAGGTACATCATAAAGCAATTTTCTTAACCATTGTGCTTCTTTAGATGCAACAACTAATGCAATAAATTTGGTTGCCATGATGGAATCAATAATACATTTTTGTTTTTCAGAACCCTAAGAAATGACTCCTCCATCAAGAATGAAGATCCATCCACTAGTAGAAGCATGATCTTCCAAACTTGTAATCCAACTAGCATCCAAATACCCTTTTAAAATTGAAGGATATCCATTATAGCACAAACCATAGTTAATAGTTTTCTTTAAGTACCTAAGTACTCTATTCAAAGCTTGTTAATGCAAACTACTTGGATTACTTCTTTATCTACTTAATTTCCCAACAACATATGCAATATCATGTCTTGTACAAGTCATTATGTACATAAGACAACCAATTAGACATATTTCAATTGATCAATTTTTCTACCAACATTAGATACTAATTTTATTTGAGGATCTATGGGTGTAGATGCTGGTATACAATTGAAAAGATCAAACTTTTTAAACACCTTTTCAATGTAATGTGATTGTACTAAAGCTATAGTGCTTTCCTCTTGGGTTATTTTAATCCCAAGAATAACATCTGCTACACCTATATCCTTCATAGAAAGTTGTTTGACAAGAATTTCTTTGTGTTTTCAATTTGTTCCAAATCCGTGCCAAATATGAGCATGTTATCTACATATAAGCAAATTATGACACCTTTTTCATTTTCAAATTTGCTATATATGCACTTATCAAATTCATTTATTTTATAGCCATTAGCTAGAATAACCTTGTCAAACTTTTGGCGTCATTTCTTTGGTGCTTGTTTAAGTCCATATAGAGATTTAATAAGCTTACATACCTTATGATCCTGTCCTGGAACAACAAATCCTTTCGGTTGTTCTATGTACACTTCATCTTCCAATTCACCATTTAAAATGCAGTTTTAACATTCATTTGGTGAACAACCAAATTATATATTGAGATAAGTGATATTAAGAGTCCAATTGTAGCAATTCTTGCTACTGGAGCATACATATCAAAGTAATCAATACCTTATTTTTGTGTAAGACCTTTGGCTAACAACCTTGTTTTAAATTTATCAATGACTCCATTGACTTTCATTTTCTTTATAAAGATCTATTTACAACCTATTGGTTTGAAACCTGGCGGAAGATAAATTAAGATCCAAGTTTGATTTCCCATTACTGAATACATCTCATCATTTATTGTTTCTTTCCAAAAAGCAGAGTCTTGAGATTTTATGCCTGTTCAAATGTAAAAGGATCAGATTTCATATTATAACAATAAGGTATCTTATTTTCTATACTTTCACCTTTACCTTGCACAAGGAACATAATGAAATCTGGTCCAAAATCTTTTACCTTTTTAAGCCTTTTACTTCTTCTTAATTCTTGACAAGATTCATCATTATTATCAATTTGTTCAAATAGAATCTCATTCTCATTTGAATAATGAATTAATTGTTGTGGTTGTAATTATCTTGAAATAGAATTAAATCTATTTTCATCAAAAATAATATATCTTGATTCAATAACAATATCAATAACATTGAATTTTAACTTCAGATTTATAAGCTTTAAATTTATCAAGCGCTTCATCTTTTGAATGCAATAAATATACATAGGAATATATAGAACAATCATTAATAAAAGTAACAAAATATTTCTTTCCACCTAATGTAGGAGTATTATGCATGCCACATAAATCACTATGTATCAAATCAAATATTTTTGTTTTTCTTTTAACCTTAGGGAAAGGGTTTCTAGTAACTTTAGTCAACATACATGTATTGCATTTTTCAAAATTATTGTAGTCATCATGAAGAATAGAACCTTAAAGTTATTAGTACAAAACTTCAATGAGGAAAATCTCGAATACATGAATGAAAAATGAACAACAACTCGAACAGAAAACGAAGAAATAGGACAAGGCTTCAAGGCGTGTATCAAGCCACTATCTTTAAGATTCTATTCGCCCCCACCTATATTTGGTGTGCAAATGAGTTTCAAGCAAATGAACCTCAAGGATATAATGAAGCCTGATGACTATTTGCGTTTTGCACTGACGAAAATAGTCCACTAAGCACTTTACAAAGCGTAACAAGAAAATCAATTTCTAAAAAAAATTTCTGCAATAAATCTTTATAGAACAATCTAATAATATTAGAATATGGAGGAAAGATAGAAATAATTTTAGAACTTGTTGGTATATTTCCAAATAAAATCTAATTCCAATTTATAAGAATTTTCATGTCTCTTCATAGATATATCTTTCAATAGGTGTCTTTTCTGAATAATAATATCTTCAAAACAGACATAATTATTCATCTAATATCTCTTGATTAAACATAACTATTCAAATAATATTGTTTAAATAATTATAATTCGTTTTCAATAACCAAAAATATATAAATTTTTTTATTAATTACGCCTTTTCATTTATATTTATTAAAATGTTATAAATATTGT
>JABEZY010271526.1:0-13886 GCA_013467495.1 Gossypium gossypioides
CATTTTTATACTAAATTAAATTTTTTTTAAAGTGTTAAAACACTTATAGTCGGCACCCTAATATCAGATTAAATTTTTTTTATGCTGTGATACTAATGACTACACCCCAATATTAAATTAAAAAAAAAATTAGGTGCTTTTTAGAAGTTGAGCCGACCATTTAAAAGCTAGGCTCGCATCTCAAGGCTTGATGCTGGCCATTTGTCGATCCCAAGGCCTGTAAGTCCAATCAAGTTTTTAATTTTTTTTGTTTCTTTAAATGATTGTGTCAAAGATTTGCTTTTTTACTCAAATAACCCCAAAAAAATAATTAATTATATAAATGATCCAAGTTAAAAAATAATCATTTACATAACTTAAAATCCTGAGGAATTCAACTCCGGTTTCCCCTGATAATAGTACTAATTGCCATAGACGCAGTTACATCATTAGAGCCATAGCATGTCTTAAAGCGAAGCATATATAGTATAATAGTTTTTAAATGTCTACTTAGTACTTATAATTTGACATTCAAATAAATAATGATAATTTGGACAGGTTTCACTCGCTGCATCACACACAGTTCAGAACCAACTACTCATTATTCATGCCATTCTACGATTATATCTATGATACAATGGATAAATCTTCAGATACCTTGTACGAAAATTCACTCAAAAGAAAAGAGGAAACGCCCAACGTGGTGCATCTAACGCACTTAACCACACCAGAATCCATCTATCATCTCCGCTTTGGATTTGCCTCCTTGGCCTCTAAACCTTACTCGTCAGCTTGGTACTTGTGGTTGCTCTGGCCTGTTACATTGTGGTCCATGGTGCTTACCAGGATTTATCGTCGAACTTTTGTTGTTGAAAGGAACCGCTTCCATCAGCTCAGATTACAAACATGGGCCATACCCAAGTACGGAATACAGGTAAGGAAGCTTTATTAACGCAACTGCTAGTTGGTGCAACCAAATACAAAACATGTAGACATGTATAGTGTTAATTGTTAACATTGCTGTAATTAATTTTCAGTACCGCTTGAAATGGCAAAAGGAATCCGTCAATAACATGATTGAGGAAGCTGTATTAGAGGCTGAGGAAAAAGGTGCTACTGTGTTGAGTCTAGGCCTCATGAATCAGGCAAGTTTTCCTCTCTCTTCCCACAAATCAATCACCATGCTTGCGGGAAAATTACATTAAAAATAATTTTTTTTTAAAAAGGTAAAAATAATTTTTAACGGAAAAGATAAAAGTATGATGCTAAAATGAACACAATGCAGGGTGAAGAGCTAAACAGGTACGGTGAGGTGTATGTGAAGAAGCATCCTCAGTTGAAAGTGAAGTTAGTGGATGGGAGTAGCTTGGCAGTTGCAGTTCTTCTAAATAGCATACCAAAGGGAACAACCCAAGTACTCCTTAGAGGCAACTTGACTAAAGTTGCTTTTGCAGTCGCCTTTGCCCTATGCCAAAAGGGCATTCAGGTACTATCCCATTCCATTGCTTACTCATTAATTAGCTAGCCACATAACCAGGCAGTGCTTAGCTCTCCAAATTGTCAACTATGTCTAACTTTCCTCTAAGGAAATTTGAAGCTCTAACTCCATTGCGTTGTTTTCAGAATCATTTTCCTCTTTTACGGTATCATAAATTTTAATTTTAATTCATTGTAGGTCACTGTATTGCGTGAGGGTGAATATGAGAAGCTTGATAAGTCACTTGGCACCAAATCTGAGGGTAAATTGGTTACCTCTAAGAGTTATAGCTCTTGCAAGGTAATAAAGTCTTATGCCTCTAGCCTAGTCCTTCGCAAATAAAAATAGTTGAAATGGCTAACAAGTGATGATGAATTATTGATATGTTGCAGGTATGGTTAGTGGGAGATGACTTGACCGAAGAAGAGCAAAGAAAGGCAAATAAAGGAACACTATTTATTCCCTTTTCGCAACTTCCACCAAAAAAATTGCGCAAGGACTGCTTCTATCACACAACACCAGCGATGCAGACCCCGACGGCCCTTGAGAATGTGGATTCTTGCGAGGTTGTCCTTGAAACTTACTTACATGCCCCATTATCTCTGAAATTATTTAAAAGTTTCAAAAAATTTTGTTCTACTTTGTTAAAATATATGTATTAAAGAGTGACAATATGAATGCATGTAATAGAACTGGTTGCCAAGGAGAGTGATGAGCGTATGGCGCATAGCTGGGATACTGCATGCTATGGAAGGATGGGAAGAGCACGAATGTGGTTACACCATGTCTAACATTGACAAAGTTTGGGAAGCATGTCTCAAGCATGGATTTCAGCCTCTGAAGGTCCCAACTCAATCAAAGTCCTAGAAGATATTTGGCGATTTATCTAATTAATCTACTTGATATCTATGTTTTCTATGTATAAGCATTTACCTAAATAACATTATCCTTATCCTGGATTCATCATGTGACTCTATCGGGTCATAGGTTGCTCTCAGAGTTAAACTATATACTATATATTATACTCTTTAAAATTTTAGGCTGTTTGTGGATTCTTGATTGTATAATTGCTTTCTTTGATTATGTTGATTTTGTTGGCCTTCCAACACGAATACTCGCCACAACAATACCTTGATTAATCTATATAAATATGATGTTTTAGGCCCTTAACGGGATAATATAGTCCAATAGGGACAGGTATAAATTTGATGCTAAAATCGATTTATTTCTTTTATGTAATATTGGAGTTTGAATTCATGTCAAATAAGTATCTGATAATTGTTATATAAAAATGAAAAAAAAATCATCTTTAGTATTAACATTACTGCTCCCGAAGTTTAAGAAAACACTTATTGACATTTCAAGCTTGCCCTTCAATAGAAAACACACAAAAAGTGTTATCATCCTTAAAAAAAATTAGCTCACTGACTTCAAATAGAAATATAACTTTATACAGCATTGGAAATGATCTTTTATCGCATGTTATAGACGAAAACTCGAAACTGTATACTACATAAGGAACACGAGGAAAATTTACGTTACATTGGATACGCTGCCAATAAACCACATGCTTTATATTGTAGCCGAAAACAGTACAGGCCCAGATTTCCTCCTCGGCTTCGAAGTTGTGCAGCTGTATCAGATGGAGCCTTGCAGGTTACAAACAGTCAAACATATTTGGACCCTTCAGCTTAAGACCAAGAATGGGCTATCTTTTTGTATGAAATGGAAGTAGGGTTGTCATTGAGCAAAAAAGAAAAAACGAAAGGTATAGCTATCGAAAGAAATCAATCCATTGGAGGTGGAGATGAAATTAATTGTTTGAATCGAATCGGATCGGTTAATTGGACTGACAATCGATTGGGATATTGGTTCAAGTAGAGGAATTAGACCGATTGACCCGTGAATCGGTATAGACCACCAATTAAATCGAGTCATAAAAATCGATTGAATAGACAATTGAATTGATTCTCTTTTTTTTTTTAAATATATTTATGAATTTTAAATGATTTATTTAGTTAAACTAGGAGAACCGATTGAATAAAAAATTGATGATTTGATCAATTTAACTATCGATCTGATTTTGAAAACATTGAGGAGAACAAACACCACACCTATTTGAAAATATTGCAATGGCAATTTGCCATTACTCCACCTTCGTATGGTATAAATAAATAAGGGGATAAATTTTAAAATTAGAAGTAAACTTTGATTCAATGTATAATTTGATCTTTAAATTTTGATTTGGTGTAATTTAACATATTAAATTTTGGTTGCGGTTTAAATGTATACATGAAACTTTGATTTTGATTTTATTTTACAAATTTAAAGAAATAAGTACATCAATTTATTTTTATATTAGATAAATATAATTATTTGCATATGCAACATGTAAACTTAAAATGACATTATATCAATAATTCTGTCACTAATTTGTGAAAAGCTGAATCAAATCAAAGTTTTATGTATAAAATTGCACAAACCAAAGTGCATGTATAATATTGCATTTTAGATCAAAGTTCATGTGTAGTTTTGAGATTTATCTCATAAATAAAATATGGGTTGGGCTTTTATTATATCATTTATACACAAATGAGACAAATATACATATATAGATCAAGACTCTTGGGAAGATGATAGGTGCTAAAAGTAACATGTTTTAGTCTCATTCTTAATGCATTTTTCTTGATTATTCGATGTTAATGGTGAATTTTATGTTCATAATCCTTTAAATTCATGTTTTTATACTTAGGAGAGCATTCGAGAGCAAAAGAAGTAAAAAACAAGCGAAAACTAGAAAATCAGAGCAAGATACAGGAGCTACACGGGTTAACCCCTTCCATACAGCCTGGCCACACAGCCGAGTGAGCCACACGGGCTACCACACTGCCATGTGACAAGTCGTGTCAATTTCACGAATTTGGACCCTAAACTGTGAGAAAACGCGATTTTTAGGTTTTTTTGGTAATTTTAAGAGATATATATGACAAAAATAAAAAAGATAAGAGAGGGTTGTCATAGAATAGTCAAGAAAACAACTCAAAAAACACCATTGAAGGCAATTCTGAAATAGATTTTCGTCGAGCCAGTTGATTTCTTAGGAGATCATAATGAGTTTATTTATTTCTTTCGGATATACTGTATCTTGGATGTTTTTACTTTCAAGCATGAACTAATTTTCTAAATACCTAGAGGAGATAAACCCTATAATGGATTCTATTGTTTGATTTTTATTTTACGCATTGGATATTGTTCTCAATTATGTGTTCTTAATTCTTGGTTTGATATTTCTAGATTATTTATCCATGTTTAATGTGCCATTGTAACATCCCAAAATTTGAGTTTTATTTCTAAGTCATGTCGTTGAACCTGTGTTTGCTTCTGTGGTTGTGTGTTCTATATGCTCACTCGAGATCTGAAGTTTGAGTCGCTTAAATTTTAGAGTTTTGTTAAGTTCTTTACTTGAACCATTAGTTTAGAATTCTTTGTTTAAATTTAATTCGGTAACTTTTTGTGATAAGAATGAGCTTGTTGGTTCATTGGTTAAGCATCTGCCTATTCTTTGATTTCGTGTTCAAGTCACGTTGTATGCAACAATGATTATATTTTTGCACTCTTCTACAAAAAAACTGGAATTTAAATGCTCATTCTCTTTACTATTAACTTAAAAGTTTTCCCTTTTCCTTTTTTTTTATTTCTTATTCCTTTCCAAAGACTTGTTTTTCTTTTTATGATTACGTTCTTAGTAAATTTTCTTTTTTGGTTCTGTCCGTCTTGTACAATTGCTGCGTCAGATTGTGTCTTGCTTGTTCTGGTAGGCTTTAAGGTAAGTTGCATTGTTAGTCTTTGTTGTACTGCATTATTGTGCGATTTGAGATTTTTCCAAAATCTCAAAGATTGTTAATCTTGTTATGCATTCTGTTCTGGTGTGCTAGAGGAGACTCAAGAGATGTTTGATACCTCTCATTTTACTTAAGAATTGAGCATGCACTGGGATTCCGCGATAAGTAGACTCTCGCTCGTTTCGTGTAGAGAGTCGAAGGTTTCAACGAAATTTGATCGTCAATACTTGTGTGTTTTGTGAATGTAATGTTGAAGTGATGTTCGAAACTTATTTTAGGTTTGGAATTGCAATTGAGTGCTTCTACAATGTTAGGTAATAAGTGGGTATCGAAACCTATTCCATTTTTTGTGTTTTTCTCTGTCAGAAATAGGGCGGTCGACGACATATGGGCTTGTGTATAGGTTGTGTAGGTCACACGACCATGTGAGAGCCTGTGTGGTGAAACATGTAACTCTCTGAATTTGAATTTAGGGTCACAAGGTGTGTGTTCGATCGTGTGTAAGAAGTGAGCTGCAGGGGTTATACGGGCCAGATACACGGGCGTGTGTCTAGGCTGTGTAACTCCCTAAGTTAAGATTTAGAGTCACACGGGCAAGCCACACGAGCGTGCGTCCATGCCGTCTGACTCACTAAGTTAGGATTAGAGTCACACGGGCAAGCCTTATGGGCATGAGTCTAGGCCGTGTAACTCCTTGAATTCAAATTTGAAGTCACATGGGCAAGGGACACGGACGTGTGTCGAGCCGTGTGCAGTACACGGGCAAGTACATGGGTGTGTGCTCAGGTCATGTGACTAATTGATTTGTTAAAAAAGGAAAACGAGTGACCACACGGTTGTGTGGAGTGAGACAGGCCACTGTTCGGGCGTGTGAGCCCAAATCACCATATTCAATAATGTCGTAATTATTTTTTAGGGTGAGTGTAGATTACTTGTAAGATAGGTATCACTGTTTTGAACTGTATGATCTACTTTATGGTGACTATGGATTGGTTTCACTTATACTATATTATAATAGAATGTATGATTGTATCAGCATTTGAATTATACATTAATATATTTTATTTGTTCTGCATTTGCATGGGACGAAAGCTATGAATTGAATGAAGTATTCTGTAATGAACTAGTAGTCAAACCACTAACAATATTGCATGAGACAGAGGCGTCGTGGAGGAGCTCGAGTTAAGTCATCCTTCATGGGTAGTATACTCGTTTTGGAGGCTAGCGAGATCATTGGTACTCCTACCGCTAAAACAAGGTCTCAGACTGTGCCAATTAAGGTGGTGCTGCGAGTTTTGGAGAGGGTCGTTGGGACTCATACTATGCCTGAAGTTCAAAGGTCGGTTACTGAACTGCTCCAATCGAACGACACCAAGTTGTTCAAAGGCGTTACTGGAGTTGCTCCTATGGTGGTTGAGTACTGGCTTGAAGCTACCAGGTGCACTATGGATAACATTGATTGTTCACTTGCACAAAAATTGAGAGGTGCAGTTTCACTCCTCCGAGACGAGGCTTACTAGTGGTGGTTGATAGTCGAACAGGGTACTCAGCTCGAATTGATTACGTGGGATTATTTTAAGAGCATCTTTCAGGGTAAGTACGTCAAGGCTAGTTACACTGAGGCTCGTAGACGGGAGTTTATGAATCTGGTTTAGGGGGAGAGGCCTGTAACTGAATTCGAGGCCGAGTTTTTGAGGTTAAGTAGGTATGCACGAGCACTGGTTGCTACTGAGGAGGACAAGTGCGTGCGGTTTGAGGATGGACTACGATATGATCTACGTGTTCTGATAGCTCCTTAGAGAGAGTGAGTGTTTGTGGCCATAGTTGATAAGGCCAAAACTGTGGAGGAAGTCAAGCGCATTGAGCGTGAGAGAAAAGATCGAAAGAGAACTCAGAGTAAGATGAAGAAAGATTCTGGTCCTTCAGGTTTTGGTCAGCGCCCCAAGAAACGAGCTAGAGTTGACGGGCTTTCTAGGAATGAGGTGTCTATTACCTCTAACATGATTTCACGTTGTACTGATTGCGTGAGATGCCATCTGAGCGAGTGCTGGAGAAGGTCTAGGGACTGTCTCTGTTTTTGGCCAATAGAGCACCGTGTTTGAGATTGTCCTCCCCGACCTAATCAGGTACCAACTTCTGTACAAGTTATGACTGCGAGTATTGTTTAGCCTCCGAGGGGAACCCTGTAACCACCTAGAGGTCGAGGTATTAATAGGGGTGGTAGTAGTTCTGGTAAGGGTCAACGAGCACTAGATAGAGGTGTGACTTAGACTGAGGTTAGACAACCAACACTTGTGTACGCGGCTAGACGCCGTGAGGACAGGGATGATGTCGATGTTATTACTGGCACATTATTCATTTATTCTATACCATACTTTACCTTAATTTATATAGGTTCTACTCATTCTTACATAGCTAGTACTGTATCTATGAAACTGAACATCCCTGTTGAGTGTACTGCTAGTAGAAATTCTGTGGTTAGTCCTCTAGGTCAATCTGTCTAGGTTAACAAGGTTTACCGACGGGTGCCGTTAGAGATTTAGGGGCTTGTATTTTTGGCTAATTTAATGGAACTACCTTTTAGGGAGTTTGACCTGGTTCTGGGGACGAATAGGCTCGTTTAGCATCGAGTCAGTCTTGTTTGTGCTTCTAATAGGGTAACTTTGAGGACATAAGAGAACTGTGAGATAGTTGTGATAGGGGAATAGCGAGATTACCTTACCAACATAATCTCCACTCTTGGAGCTGAGAAATTGGTCCGAAAGGGGTGCGAGGCTTACCTTTACTTTGATTCAGCTAAATCATCTGTAGACGACATTCGAATAGTCTGAGACTTTTTAATTATTTTTATCGATGAGTTACTTGGTGTACCATCTAACTGAGAAGTCGAGTTTGGTATCGCTCTGATACTTGAAATGATTTTGGTGTCGATTGAACCCTATCGCATGGCACCGAAAGAGCTTGTTGAATTGAAAGCTCAACTTCAAGAGCTTTTTGACCGAGGATTCATTAGACCAAGTGTGTCTTCGTAGGAAGTACCGGTGCTGTTTGTTAAAAAGGACAATATGATGAGAATGTGTATTAATTATCGTCAGTTGAATAAGTTGACCATCAAAAATAAGTATTCATTTTCAAGAATCGATGATTTATTTGATTATTTCTGTGGAGCTTCTGTGTTTTCCAAAATCAATCTCTATTCGAGTTACCATCAACTTAAAGTTAATGAGATAGATGTGTTGAAGACTTGTTTCAAGACTCGTTATGGACATTATGAGTTCTTGGTTATGCCTTTCGGGTTAACTAATACTCTAGTGGAATTTATGGACTTAATGAATCAGGTATTTCAGCCGCATCTGGATCGATTTGTAATTGTCTTCATCAACGACATTCTGATGTACTCTAAGACTGAAACTGAACATGACGAGCATTTTTGTATCGTACTTCAGATCCTCCGTGAGAAACAACTTTATGCCAAGTTTAGTAAGTACAAATTCTGGTTGTCTGAGGTTTCTTTTCTGGGGCATATTGTGATCGTTGGTGGAATTCGAGTCAATCCCAAGAAAGTTGAAGCTGTAGTTGAATGGAAACAACCAAAGAATGTATCTGAACTTCGGAGTTTCCTCGGTTAGTGGGTTATTATCGAAGGTTTATCGAGGGGTTATCCCTGGTAGTATTTCCCTTGACTAAGTTGTTACGTAAAAATTCACCGTTTAAGTGGTCTGAGAAGTATCAGTCGAGTTTTGAGAAGCTTAAGTCTGTTCTAACCCAAGCATCTGTTTTAGTTTAGCTCAAGCCGAGTAAAAAGTTTGTGGTTTACAGTGATGCGTCACACGTCGGTTTAGGATGTGTAATGATGCAAGATCGTAAGGTAATAGCTTATGCCTCTCGACAGCTTAAGACGCATGAGGGAAATTACCCTACTCATGATCTTAAGCATGCCGCAGTCGTGTTTGCTCTAAAGATCTAGAGATATTATCTGTACGGTGAAATATGTATCATCTACACCGATCATAAGAGTCTCAAATATCTGTTAACTCAGAAGGAGTTGGATCTTTAACATCATAGATGAGTTGAGTTGTTTAAGGATTACGACTGTACTATAGAGTACTATCCTGGTAAGAAAGATGTGGTGGCCGACGCCCTTAGCCGGTGAACGATGTTTAAGTTACGAGTGTTGTTCGCCTGATTGAGCTTGTTTGACGACAGGAGTCTGCTAGCTGAGTTACAAGTTAAACCAAATTGGATTGAGTAGATTTGAGTGAAATAGTTGGATGACGAGTTTCTAACTCAGCATTTATATCAAGTTGAGTCAGGTGAAATGTTTGAGTTTGGTTTGAACAGTGACGGGTTCTGTGCTTCAGAGGTCGGGTTTGTATGCCTAAAAACCGCAGGTTACAACAGTCGATCTTGCAAGAAGCGCATAATAGCCATTACGCTATGCATCCTGGTGGGAACAAAATGTACTGTGATCTTCGAGAACTATACTAGTGGCTTGGGTTGAAATGGGAAGTGACTACTTTCGTTTCTCATTATCTGACATGTTAGAAAATTAAGGCTGAACATCAGTTACCTTCGGGGTTGCTTCAGCCGGTTAATATTCCCTTATGGAAGTAGGAGCGTGTGACAATGAATTTTGTTAGTGGGTTTCCTCTTATACCCACCAAGAAAGATTCGGTTTGGGTCATCGTTGATAGGCTGACCAAGTCTACCCATTTCTTTCCAGTTAAAACTGATTATTCGCTGCAGAAGCTAGCCAAACTTTATGTGTCTGAGATTGTAAGGTTACACGGAGTTTCGGTTTCGATTATATTAGATAGAGATTCGTATTTTACCTTTTGATTGTGGAAGAAATTACATGAGGTTTTGGATGCTAGACTGGACTTCAGTATTACGTATCATCGTCAGTCCGATGGACAATCAGAGCGAGTTATTTAGATATTAGAGGATATGCTTCAGAGTTGTGTGATTGACTTTAGAGGCAGTTGATAGGATCACCTGCCTCTAGCGGGATTTGCGTACAATAATAGTTACCAGTCTAGCATTTAGATGGCACCTTATGAGGCCCTGTTTGGCCGTACGTGTCGTACTCTCTTGTGTTGGACCGAGTTAGGTGAACGACGGGTTTTGGGTCATGAGTTGGTGTTTGAAACGGAGAATACAGTTAAACTAATCTAGGATCGTTTGAAAGCTGTTTCAGATCGACGGAAGTCATATGCTAACTTAAAAAAAAGGGATATTGAGTACTTTGTGGGCAAACAAGTATGTTTGAATGTGTCATTGCGGAAAAAGGTCATCCGGTTCGGTCGTAAAGGCAAGTTAAGTCTGAGATTCATTGAAGCTTATCGTATTCTGAAATGGGTGGGACTGGTTACTTATCAACTTGAGCTACCTCCTGAACTTGATCGAATCTAAGACGTGTTTCATGTCTCAATGTTATGGAAATATCAATCTGAGCCTTCTCACATTGTTCCTGTAGAGAAAATAGAGGTGAGATCTGATCTAACCTTCGAGGAGGAACCGATTTAGATTTTGGAGCGGGATGTTAATGTCATATGAAGGAAGACTATAACTTTGGTAAAAGTTCTGTTGTAGAATCATGGTACCGATGAAGCCACTTGAGAACCTAAAGATTCGATACACTAGCAATATCCGTATTTATTTGAATCAGGTAAAAATTTTGAGGTTGAAATTTTCTCTTAGGAGGGAAAGAGTTGTAATGTCCCAAAATTTGAGTTTTATTTCTATGTCTTTTCATTGAATCTGTGCCTGGTTCTTTGGTTGTGTGTTTTGTATGCTCACTTGAGATATGAGGTTCGAGTTACTTAAATTTTAGAGTTTTGTTAAGTTCCTTACTTGAACCCTTAGTTTAGAATTCTTTGTTTAAATTTAATTTGGTGACTTTTTGTGACAAGAATGAGCCCGCTAGTTCACTGGTTAAGCATCTGCCTATTCTCTAATTCTGTGTTCGAGTCACGGTGTATGTGACAAGAATTATATTTTTACACTCTACTGCAAAAAAATTAGAATTTACTTCCCTTTAGTATTAACTTAGAAGTTTTTCCTTTTCTTTTTATTTCTTATTCATTTCCAAAGGCTTGTTTTCTTTTTATGATTGCATTCTTAGTAAATTTTCTTTTTGATTCTGTTTGCCTTATACAATTGCTGCGTCGGATTGTGTCTTGCTTGTTCTGGTAAGCTTTAAGGTAAGTTGCATTGTTAGTCTTTGTTGTACTGCGTTATTATCCGATTTAGGATTTTTCCAAAATCTCGAAGATTGTGAATCTTGTTGTGCGTTTTGTTTTGGTGCGCTAGGGGAGACTCAAGAGACATTTGACGTCTCTCGTTTTACTTAGGAATTGAGCGTGCACTGGGATTCCGCGGTAAGTAGACTCTTGACCGTTTCGTGTAGGGAGTCGAAGGTTTCGACAAAATTTGATCGTCAATGCTTGTGTGTTTTGTGAATGTAATGTTGAAGTGAGTGTTTGAAACTTATTTTAGGTTTAGAATTTCAATTGAGGGCCTTTACAACATCGGGTAATAGGTAGGTATCGAAACCCCTTATTTTTTTTTGTGTTTTCTTCTGTTAGAAACAAGGCTGTCGACTGCATAAGAGCTGCCACATGGGTGTGTGTGCAGGCTGTGTGGGTCACATGGCCATGTGAGAGACCGTGTCGTGGACCATTTAACTCCTTAAATTTAAATTTGGGGTCACACGAGTACGTCACACGGGCGTGTGCTCGACCGTGTGTGAGAAGTGAGGTGCAGGGGTCACACAAGCCAGACACACGGGCGTGTGTCCAGGTCGTGTAACTCCCTGAGTTAAGATTTTGAGTCACACGAGCAAGCCACACGGGTGTGTGTCCAAGCTGTGTGACACACTAAGTTAGGATTGGAGTCATACGGGTAAGCCCCACGAACGTGCGTTTAGGCCATGTAACTCACTGAATTCAAATTTGTAGTCATACGGGTAGGGGACACGGGCGTGTACCGAGCTGTGTGCAGTACACGGGTGTGTGCCCAGGCCTTGTGACTCACTGATTTGTTAAATAGGGCACACTAGTGACGACACAACCATGTGTCAGGCTATGTGGAGTGAGACGGACCACCATTTAGGCATGTGAGCCCATATTCTGTAATACCTTAATTATTTTTCGGGGCAAGTGTAGATTACTTGTAAGATAGGTATCATTGCCTTGAATTGTATGATCTGCTGTATTGTGACTATAGACTGGTTTCACTTATACTCTATTATACTAGAATGTGTGATAGTGTCTGCATCTGAGTTATACATTGATATATGTTATCTATTCTGCATTTGCATGAGACGGGAGTTATGAATTGAAGGAAGTATTCTGTATTGAACTGGTGGTCAAACCATTAACGATATTGTCTGATTTGGCAGTAAAACTGTAAACATTGTGTCATGTCACATCGACACTCTGAGGTGTGTAGAGATGGATGGGTATTAATACCTATTGGTGTGTAGGGTGGGTGGAGATGGTGTGTAGCGGATGGAGTAGGAAATTGCATCTGAATCTATACTATATGACATGTGCACCTAATCATATCTGTGTTATACGTGTATTTATACTCATCTGTTACATATCAGTACTAAGTGTATGGATCCATTTGAGGTTGTAGATCTGACTCAGGAAACTAAATTGTTATCTGAATAATTAATGATATCAAAATTGTTACTACTTGAATAAATTTCAGGGAACTCTCATGATTAAGCGGTCAGCTAATGTGGGGCTCGGTCATCTATTGAAATTAAATATGAGTGTGAACATATGGTTTAATTTAGTATTTTAAACTTTTGGGATTGAACTATGTTTCGAATATTGGATACTTTTATAACTTAACAATGATGTAAGACTCGTTTTAATTACAACTGTGTTCTAGTAAAATAACGTGACATTCTAAGCTTAGCCTTCCTGTCTAGGCTGGGTTTAAGGTATTACAACTTAAATCAAAGGAGGAATAGACCCTGTTTAAGAGTAGATCTAGTGTAATTGAGTGGAGTTGCATGCAATCTTGGAAAAATGACGACATAAATCTATCGGATTGGAGTCAAATCTAATAGAGGAATCCATAAATCGAGTTATTGTGATAATAGGAGTTTGAATGAGAAAGAAATTTCAATTAATCAACCTAAAGTCAGTTACTTTTACTCTCGAAAGAGATATTAGCATAAATTAGAGATTTCTACAAATCAAGATACTAAGTGAAGAAATTGCTTAACTTAGATTGATAGTTACAAATGAAGTCTAGGTAAATTCTTTCTTGGATATTGTTTCGCTTCTTGGTTATTATATGATTATTTTCCTGAATCATTCTTTGTCGTGTTCATTAGCAATTAATTTAGTTAATTTTAGTTTGCAATCAATCAATCAATCAAATTTATCGGTTAAATAATCGAAAGATAGTAATTATTAGTACTTTTAGTCTTCGTGGGAACGATATCTTTTCTCACTGTAGTTATATAATTAATTGATAGGTGCACTTGCCTTAGTTAGATTTTTAGTTAGTTTTCGTGGAAATCAAGTTTTTGGCGCTGTTGGTAGGGACTAAAATATTAGGAAAGCTTT
>JABEZY010271583.1:0-18119 GCA_013467495.1 Gossypium gossypioides
TCCTAAATCCTAAGGTGACTGGTAATTTTGAGATTAAGGTTATCGATATTCTTTTAAATATTTTTTATATATGTAAACATATAAATGTATTTAAGCTTAATATCATTTTATCCCTGTATTATAGTGAACTTTTCACTTTTATCCTTATATTAATTTTGATTATTTTATCTCATTTACTTTCATTCCATCAAAATTGTTTCCATTAAAAGAAATCTGATTTGATGGTTTAAGCCGATCAAATTCATATACGAGGACAACTAATCCAAGTCTTTGACTCAAATGCCCGAATGTAATTTTTATTTTTCTCTTAATATTAAAAGATTTCCCTTGTTTTTTTCTTTATGCGTTTCTCTTTCTTCTTTCCTAGTAAAAGTTCAGCTTTTCCAGCCCAAACTGTAGGTGCACGAACACTATCGCTAGCACTCACCATCCTCGTCGTTCCTCCGACCAATCCCAGTGAATCATCACAGACCCAAGGGTTCCAATCCATTATGCCCAACCAAATGGTTTGTATGGCTCTTCATGATTTCATGAAATCGTGTAAACTCGTCTTAAGAAAATGGCTCTTCACCGGTTGTAACTAGTGCTTCTCAAAATCATTGGCTGGTATGTAACTAATGAAAGCCATACAAATGAAATCGCATAATAATTATTTCATATATTCTTTTGATTTTTTTTTTCCAAAGTTCTGATTTTACCCAAAATTATTCAAAGCAAAAATCCAAAGTTTTGGCTTTACCCAAAATCATTCAAAGCAAAAATTTAACCCAAAATTTCCCCATTTGTCAAAACCTTTCCCGTTTGTTGTTCTCATGTCAATCTTTTGCTCTTTAACATTATGGAAACCAAAACTTTAATATTGCACAAATAATGATTTTTAGAATATTTATAATAATATGATTTTTATTAGTTAATATTTGGCAAGGAATTAGAGTTAGCTATTAGTCATGACAAAGAAGAACACTTGATAAATTAATTTCATCCTCTTATATTTTTTTTAATTACACAAACCTTAAGTGATAAAGGCTATAATTTTTATGAGTATTTTTTTGTGTGTAACCCTAATAGGTAATGAGATCGATTTATAATGATAAACTTTTAATTTGGTACATCCATAAAGTAACTGAATGAATGCATAAGATTTAATTTCTATTAAAGCAAAACTTTTATTCCCTTTAAATTGGGCCCCAAACTTAACTAGATTCACAAAATTGGGCTAAAAATCTTACATTCTCCCACTCACTTGTAACAGCCTGTTTTCAGTGAAATCGGAACAGTAGTTTCGGGACCACAAATCCGAGTCCGAAAAGAAAATTATTTTAATATTATTTTATGGTCTGCATTATGATAGAAATATCGTATGAAAATTTCGTTAGGAAATTTTTACCGATTACATGTCTAATTAGATAGAAAGGACCAAATTGGATAAAATGTAAAAGTTGAGTTCTAGTAGCTATAAGCATCAAATAGCTATGGAATTCAAAATTGGAGGTCCTTATATGGAAAATAGATCATTAAGAGAAGTTAGTAGATAAGTATGATGATTCATCCATGGAAAATTAATTAAAGAAAAAGACTAAATTGGAAAGTAAAAAATAAAAGATGATAAGTAATTAAATAATGAAAATATCATCTTTTTCATCATCTTTCCCAATTTTTTTTTATGAAAACCCTAGCTAAGAGAAGAGACCTCAAGCACGCTTATTTGCTTAATTGGGTAAGCATTCTTGTCCAGTTTTTAATGATTTTTATGTTTCCGAGATCGTAATAGCTTAATTTAGCTATCTCGGGGATTAAATTGCAAAGTTATGAAAGTACTAGGGTTTAGCCATGGATGAATATGCATGAATTATGAAATTTATGGTAGAAAATAAAAGGTTGTTCATAGATAAACAACTTTTGTAAAGTGAATTTTGATGAAATTGTGATTTATGGATTAAATTGTAAAGATGTAAAATTCATGGAAAAATTCTAAATTTTATGAATTACATGTTATATGTAAAAATCGGCTATGCTTGGAATAATGATTAAACTACATGAATTTCATTTTTCGAGCCTAGGGACGAATTCGTCATTAATTAAAAGTATAAAGGAAAAATGGTAATTTTGCCTAAGATGTGAATTGAATTGAATTGAATATGAATTGTATTAAATTGATGTTAAATTCGTTCGTATAGATCTGGATAACTCAAATACGAAGTTAGATCATGAAAAAGAAAAAAGTGTCGGACTAGTAGATTTTGCGTACACAAACATTGTCGAGGTAAGTTCGTGTAACTAAATTGAGAACTCATATGTGTTAATTGAATTATATGTATGTGATTGTATTGTTGCTATGTATATGAAATTAATCGCATATCCGACATTGCCCGACAAACGTTAAGTCCCGATTGAATAAATGAAATTCGATGGATACAAGATTCTCGAATTTGTTGTGGTCCTGCATATGTTGCGGACACACCATAGCTCAAAAGAGCATCCCGATATATGGCCTTCTCGAGCTTCCCGTTATATGGTTCTTGCGAGCTTCCTGTTAATAGCTCTTCAGAGCATCCCGATTGGTTGTGATTCTACATGTGTTGTAGACACACCACAACTCTTATGAGCGTCCCTATATATGGCTCTTCGTGAGCTTCTCGATTAAAGGCTCTTTGTGAGCTTCCTGGTAATGGCTCTCTAGAGCTTCTCAATTATGGCTCNCGCTTGAACTTCTTGATATATGGCTATCTGGAGCTTCCCGTTAATAGCTCTTTGGAGCTACCCGTTATTGGCTCTTCGGAGCTACCCATTATTGGCTCACATGAGCTTCTCGATTACGGCTCTTATGAGTTTCCCGTTATACAGCCCGGATAAGCTTCCCATTATATGGCTCACATGAGCTTCCCGTTATATTGCTCGAGAAAGGGCTTCCTGATTTTATGCTCTAAGGAGCACTCCCGAATATGAATTGACGGATTACAGTTTGTACACTTCAAGTGTACTATCTGTGTATCCATCGATATTTCTAATAAATACAATGGGTAAAGTTCCGACATGGAATAATCTGAACTTGAGATGAATTATTATGGAAATGTACATGTTATATGGATATATGATGTGGAAAGTTTATCTATATGAAAATTGTTACATGATGAGCTCATCCTTGTTTCTTGATGTTAACATAAAATATATGACTAACATGTTTCTTGAAGTTATATGTGTTTAGGCAAATTGCCAAATTTCTTTGGATGAATTTTGCATACTTACTTTAAATGTAAATTACTGGTAAGTTAATTTCCCATTATACAAACTTACTAAGCATAATATGCTTACTCTGTTTTATTTCCCTCTGTTCTATAGTAATTTAGAGGCTCGTTAGGTTGGAATCTTGACAGAGATATCATCACACTATCTATCAGTTCATCTCAGTATATTTAGTAAAGTAACTTTGGTTATAATGGCATGTATAGGTTAACTTGGCAAATGTTGGGATATAAATGTTTTAGTTGTAATTAGCCATTGGAATGGCTTGTAATGGTCATGTTTTGATATATATATGATATTATCATGTTTGAAGTATGAAATTGATTAAACATATATGTGCATTCAGTATCTAGGTAAGTATAAGTTTTGGAATGACATATTAATAAATTGTCTATTGAGGTGCCTAAGAGCACATTGGTTGTATGTCTAATATGTCAAGTTTAAGACTTGGTTTTGATTTGTTTAAAGTGCTTTGATATGGTTTGTGAATGTGTTTAAGTGATAATGTAAGTGAAAGACATGTTTGGGTTAGAAATAAGGCTTAGAAATGACCTTATTTTGTCCACACGGGTGTGTGTCTCAGCTGTGTGTGACACATAGCCTAGCACATGGGCGTATGTTTAGGCCATGTGTCTTCTTCATCTTAAAAATTCAAAACAAAATGCTCAGTATTTTTCACATGGCCTGACCACACGGGCGTGTGTCCCCTGCACCTAGGAAAATTTTTGAAATTTCGCAAAAAATTCTCTGAGTACCCGATTTAGTCCCGACTTGTTTTTAATGCATATTTTGGGCCTCGAGGGCTCATATAAGGGACTTTACGAAAAATATCTGACATGAATGTTAATTAATATGAAATGTCTTTAATTGATCTGTTTATTTCTGTAATGCTCTATAACCCTGTTCTGACGACGGATACGAGTTAGGAGTGTTACACAACCTAATGCGACAAAACATAAATTTTAAAAGAAAAAAAAATTAAGCACACATAAAAATAACATTAATGATTATTACCACATTATAGCGAATTGCAAATGTGAGTTATTATGGTTGTATATAGTTTATGTAACACCTCTCACCTGTCCCGACGTAGGTACGAATGAGAAGTGCTATTAGAGCACTTTTAAGGCTAAAATAGTTTATTTATTTTAAGAAATTAAACTATAAAACCATTTAAAAATTGACTTGTGGGTGTTCAAAGGTGTCCGAGTACTATTGATTTTTTCTCTCTGCTTGGCTTGTGTCGATACCCCTAGGGCCAGATATCGGAACCACAACCTCTAGAGCCAAAATTTAACTTAAAATGCCCTTGTTTCGACATAAAACAAACCAATATCAAAACTTCAACTTTGGAAGCTCAAAACCCAAGTTTAAATCTCCAAAAACAACTATCGAAACACCTTCGCATTCATTAAACATGAATTACACTAAAAAAATGGCCTTAAACATTCCTAGTCCTCTCCTCTTATAAAACATGCTTGATTTTTATCATAATGCATCAAAACATCCCTAAATCAATGGCCAGCATATTACGACATTTATAATGTCAATCAAATTGAGTTTCATGCTCAACCAAATTAAAGCTCAAATTAAAGGAGAACTATAAGCGTGCGTGCTTATGAAAAACAATCGTAATCACCCATGACTCAACCTATCAAGCCACATCACAAAATAAAATTTAAATACATCCATCCCAAATACAAGACCAATAGTAATAAGAAACTAATATATATATGCATGAATTAAGGACCTTTTACTATTACAGGGTTAGAACTTTCGTCCCGTAATCCATGGGGAAACAACTCAAAACGAAAGAGCAATAAAAGAACAAAAAATGGCACAAGAAAGCAAAAACACGCCAAGTGTTTGAGTAAATGCTTTCAATGTATCTCTATTACTTTTAAGGATTACAAGTGAGTATCTTGGAATGATTACAAACGAGGGGGAGGCCTCTATTTATAGTTGAGCTCCCTCTAAACCAACGGTAAAGATTGAGTTACATCGACGATCAAGATTAAAATCTATCTAAAATTGAGATTTTTAAGAGATTGATTTCAATCCTTTAAGATTACAAAATCAAATATTATCATATATCAAATTTTTTAAGATAAGTTTCCTTATTTACCATGGTAGCCTTAAATTTCCTGTTTCACTTGGCCACCAAGGTTTCAAGTAGATGGGTTTCTCCACATGTTCCACAAATCGGGTCGATTCAAATGGGTCGAATGAGCCTCATTTAATCGATTTACCTCCATAAGACGCTCTTTGCGCAATTGTCATGGGCTTTAATTTGCGGCTTGTGACATTCTACCCCACCCATTCTCACAACGCCCTCGTTGCATTCTTGAAATGACACTAGAATGATTCGCTTCAAAACTTTCTCGATGCCTCGATCAATTCCTAATTAGCCTCTATGTCGGGTAGTCCCGTCCCTCAGAACACTTGCCTCGGTTACCATTGTCTCCTAACTTGAATAGTTTCTCCCCTCTTTGGTACACCTCGTCCGCAAGAGTCTGTGACTCTTACTTGCCCACATTGTGACTTGCCTCGATCGAAATCCCCTTGATACACACAAATAGGCTTAAACATGCCCAATTGAATATCGGGTTAACCTTGATTGTTACCATTACCTTTGGTTTGTAAGCCCCATAGCTTACCCACTTTAGAACTTTGAAAAGGCCTTTGTGTCTTTGCCAAGACAATGGTAAGTCGTAATGTAAAACATTAGATAATTGTTTGAGATGTACCCCGCTCATTGTATTTACTCACTCCAACTGCCTAGTTTGCATCACAACTTTTCTTCCAAATTCTAAAGCACAACCCACCTCTCTCATAGGTGGTAGCCTTATTGATGACTCAACAGGCTTCATATAAGTTTGCTGCACCTCTAACCTTTCCAAGGGGTCTCTGTAACACTTCGATCTACAGAGTCAATGTCTTTGCCACAATGAATATCCTTAACTAGTTGGATTGTCTACAGTACCTTGGTTCCTCCCCTCATGTCCCAAGTCATCGACACTTGTTATCGAGTATCCAAGATACATATACAATCCTCAGAACCAACAGAGCATAAATCTTGTCAAGGAAATTCAAGCTAAAAACATAGTTGTATTCATCTAAGTGAATTACATCAAATTCTTCATTTCCTTTCCATTGATGGATCTATAGCTCCACTTATTGTGTTACTTCCATAGTTAGAACCTTTCCAGAATTTACGATATTGATCTTCTTATTCAATTTGCTAATTGAGAGGCCAAGTTTTCCCAGGCTTTCTCCAATATGAATAGGTCTTATGCCTCCAAGTAAATAAGAGCACTATTTATTTGACTTGCAATGGTGATGTCCACATACATAAACCATTTCTACTTGTGGCCCATCTTCGCTTTCATAGAATTTAGTATCATTGGCCCAAGCTTTGAAGCCTTACTCTTATCGGGCTTCACTTTCTCTCATTTACTAGTTGTAAGTATCTTGGATTGCTTCGGACAGTCCCACATCTTATGTTAACCAATACATAAGAAGCACTCCACTTACTTCTTTTCACTTTCTCTAACATCTTGGCTTCGATAGAACACAACCAAGCCTTATTGATGCTCTATCTGGCTCATCATCCTCTTCAATGTTAGAAAACATAGAGTTCTTCAAACAATCCCTCACTATATGCGAACCTCACAAAGAAAGCATTTCACTAGCCCTTTCGGTTTGTTGTTGTGTTTCCACTTCCCATTATGTGGTCTCTCATTACCACCATTTTTATAGTTACCACCATTGCCATTTTTGTCCCATTCTCTCTTATGGTCTCCCCCATCCATTGCCTGTCTCTTTAGGCTTGGAAGACTCGATCTAATATTTCTTCAAACCAAGCTCGATAAAGGATTCTACTTCGGCCATGACTATAGTAAGCTCAGTGATACCTTGTCGGTGCAACTCATACTTTGCCCATGGCTTGAACCCGTCTTCAAACTAGTAGAATGCTTCTTTCTTACTCAAGTCAGAGATTTGAAACATCAACTCACTGAACTCCCGAACATGCTCTCTAACAATGCCTTATTGCATAAACCGATGCAACCTAATCCAAGCCTTCTTCTCTCCATACTGTTGGTAAAACTGGTTCTTGAAATCTCTTTGGAACTCCTTCCAAATCCCAGTTGCGATCCCACCACGCTTCTCATCTGTGGACCTACGATGCCACCATAAAAGCAACATTAGTAAAATAAATTGAACGTTTACTTAATGGCATCATCCTCAATGCCTATCGCACGGAAGTAATGTTTCATCTCCTACAAGAAGTTGTCTTATAGGAACATCCATCTTGCATTGCTTAGATCTCAAAGCCAACATCTCATTGCTCAAACTAGCCTTATAGACAATGAGCTCTCCCTTGAGCTCCTCTATTTGTTCCTTCAAGGCCATCACCATGGCCTCGAGAGCATCATCCTTTATTTTAAGCTCATTCATAGTCGAACTGAGCATCTCTTGCATCTTTTCCACATTGGAACCAAGAGACTCCAACATAAATTCTCTGAGTTACTCCTGTATCAAGTCTAGCTCATCCGTGTATCCTTCAACTACCTCAAGTGTCTCCTGATCTACCACAATTCGTTGTGGCAAATTAAGGTCTTTTCGACACTTAACGAGCATGTTTTATAACATTTTTATATATTTTTATTTCATTTTCGGTTTTTATTATCTTATGTTTAATTTATGCAAAATAAGTGTTTTTACACAATTTTAAGTTATGTTATGACCTAAAAGGCCAATATGGTCCTAGGGATGATCTAACGGCTCTAGTGTGTAGGACACTATTTTCAGGCTTAAAAGATGAAGGACGATTGCAACGTTGTAACACTAGGGAATGGTGTTGCAAAACAGAACTTAGAAGCCAAAATACCTAGAAAATGAAGGTAGTGTCACTATATCGATCCTGTGGTGTCGCAACACCAATGACAAGATGAAATTTTAATTAAGGATATTTGAGTCTATACAATGTAACTTAATCAAATTTTTGGACTATTTATTAACCTTAAATAGGTCTAACCATAAACTCTATAAATAGGCATGTTAAGTCTCATTTGAAGAGGCTTGGCCAAGTGAGTCGTTTAGTTATTTTAGGGTTTTGCTTTAGTTTTTATTTTCCTCCCAATTTAGTATTTTACATACTTTTGTTCTTGTTTAACTTGGATTCAATTTTGATCCAAAGCTTTAATATAATAGTTTTTCATTATTTTATTATTGATTCAAATTGCAATCGAAGTGTTCTTCATGATTGTTAAAGGAGATTTCGCATCCAAGCACAAATTGAGATCGAAACGAATTTATTTCTCTAGTCCTTACTTTTTATTTAATTTGTTTCCTTTCATGTTAAATATGAGTTTAGGGATTATTACATCTAGATCCATGAGTAGATAATTTCCTTAGGGAGATTAATGAAAGGATGTGTGAAAAATTAATAGATGAATAAAGGTTGAAATACGAGTTAGTTGGTTTAAATTATGTGCGATTAAACCCTAGGAAGTGATGCCCTTAGGAAGTAATTTAGGATAAATGAGATTGAGAGATAAGTTTACCGAGTAAATCATAATTTATCCTAGTAAAAAAAGTAAGGCCGAGAGATAAGCGTGTATTGGACGATTAGTTAATTAGTTAGAGGCCGAGAGGTAATAACTGGTTAATTAATAGCTAACTCGATAAAACCCAAATTCTGAAGTTTATTAGGATCACTGAAGTGAGTTAACCCCCTGATTGTTTTATTGGATTTATTTCGACTATTAATTGGTTTATTTTAGTTTTAGATAAATTTTATGTTAGTTTAATTAATCAATTTCAATTTGGTTTTTGTAATATAATTTTAAATCGGTACTATTTATCCCTATTAGTGTAGAGAGCTAATTTAGGTTTAATTCAACCTCCCTTGGGTACGATCCTCGAAATGCTTCCCGAAGTGTTTCACTGTAACACTAATCTATATTACAATTTGATCCGTATACTTTTGGACACCATTGTTTAATTATTTATCCATTTTGTTGTAGTATTTCCAATCCAGACGTTCGCACATCTGGCAGCGGTTAAGTTGTTGGTGTCGTTTTCGGGGAGGTTTTGGCGTTAAACTTGAATTTAATTTCCTGCATTTTAATAGGATATATAGGAACATTTAGGATTATAAATAATTTTTTTTATTTGATTTTAATTTATTTCAACTTCTCTTTCATTTTAATGTATGACTTGAAGTGGAACCATTCCAGTTAAGCTAGATCCTGAACCGGAGAGAATATTAAGGCAAGCCCAATAGCAAATGCAAAACAATCCACCTATAGTGGCTGACTTGCCACGAGGAAACCCCCAATTTGAAAAAAAAAACATCAAACCACCAGCACAGTTCAGAAGAGAGCCACTGATGGGTCAACCAGAGAGGACATTGCGTAAATACATGCTTCCCACTTTAGACATTGCTTGAGGTAGTACCGAGAGGCCTACAATTAATGCAAAAAAATTTGAAATTAAGATGACCACCATCCAAATACAAAATAATTTGCAATTTTGGGGAAACATGATGCAAGACTTGAACCAGCATTCAAAGAGATTCCTACATTTGTGCGACACATTCAAATACAACGGAGTGACCAATGACGCGATCCGTCTCCATTTGTTCTCATTCTCGCTTTACGACAATGCTTATGAATAGCTCAATTTCCACGAGCCATGTTCCATCACGACATGGGACAACTTAGCGGGAAATTTTCACACAAATTTGTCCCCATTAGTTGAACCGTCCAATTAAGGCACGATATTGCTAATTTTAAGCAATTCGAAGGTGAGAATTTATATGAAACATGGGAACACTTCTAGATGCTGCTTAGGAAATGGCCACACCCCGGTATGCAAGATTGGCTTCAATTGTAAATTTTTTATAATAGATTGGATAGGAGCTTAAGAGCCATCATGAACAAAACCTGCGAGCAAGCCTGTCAATTGATTGAGTTCATGGGCGATGAAGTCATACATATGGCCTAACGAGCGCTTTTCTTATAGCCTGAAACCATAAATGGCTAAGGTGGTCAGGGAAGACAACAAATATCAACAAAATTTGGAAAAATTACATCATCTAGAGACCACTATTAGGCCATCAATAAATCATGCTGCTTGAAGCTACATGTCGGACTCAGAAACCCAATCGGAGGAATTGAATTATTTGGGTAATAGGGATGAAAATCCCTATTTGAATACGCACAACCCCAATTGGAAGGACCATTCGAATCTAAGGTGGGGAGGCAACAAAGGTAGCGAAAACCCACCTCCAAACTGAAAAACCCTCCATAGCAACCCTCACACTTGCAAAGATCTCAAAAGAGATCCATGGGTAACAACCACATTGGTTGCGGTCAACGCTTGGACCGGATTAAAAATGAGATACAACTCATGAGGTTTGACATTAACACGTAAAGACTGAAAGGGCATAAACAAGTACCAATGTGGCTAAGTTAAAGGAGGAGATGCGCAATATCGTGAGCGCATTGAATAAGATGCGGAGGCAAATGGGAATGAGTATTCTGAGTAATACCGAGAACAACCCTCAAAAGGACAGAAAAGAGCACATAAATGCAATCTCACTCCATTCGAGTAAAACTTTAGTAAACTTAGAAAAGCCCGTTAATGAGGAGGACGGAAAGGACGAGACAGAGGACCAAAACCTTGATGAGCCGAAAGTTGAAGTCCAAACGGAGGAAGGATCTAAATCGATAGCTGAGTTGGAAAATACTCCACGTTCAAAACTAGTGCAAAAGAATGTATCATTCTAATCGAGGTTGGAGGACAAGCAACGAGGGGATGATGAAAAATTCGTAAGTTTTCTAAACCTTTTTAAATCTCTTAATGTAAGCTTGTCACTAATTGAGCTTATTGATAAGATGCTGAAGTATGCCAAATACTTAAAAGAAATTACGTCTAGGCATAAAAAGCTAAGAAAAGGTGAGCAAATAAAAATCGACGCTTCTTCTAGTGATAATTTCTCGTAAAATACCCCTGAAGCTAAAAGATTTAGGAAGTTGTACACTTTTTCTAGAGATAGGGAACAAACATTTTAATAAGGCCCTTTGTGACTTAGGGGCCAACATAAATTTGATACCCTTATCCACATATTTAAAACTCGAATTGAGGGAGCAGAAAAATACGAAAATTACATTTCAATTAGCCAATTGATCTCTTATACACCTTAAAAGTGTACTTAGGGACGTATTGGTTAAAGTTAGGGGTTTTATAATCCCCGTCGATTTTGCTATCCTCGACTTTAAGAAGAGGACCAACACATTCCCATTCTGTTGGGTCGGCCATTTTTGGCTACGTTTAGATCAACCATTGATCTATAAAATAATGTGTTAAAAATGAAGATCGATGGCGAAATAGAAGTATTCAAATGTGGCCATGATTCCTAAAATACTGAATACGAGAGTAAAATAAGGGAGGATTGTTATGTAATTTCCTGTAGCACCCCTAACAACCTTTGTCAAAGGTACTGTTCTAGTTCGATGTGTATAGGTACCAAAGGATCGAGGGAGTATGATAAGTGGAAAGACCCTAGAAGGAAAATTAATTGTTGGATGGATCAAGATGATCGCCAAAGGAGAAAAATGGCACTGCATGGAATGTGAGTGCTATAGGATGAGTTTTGTAGCCACAATAAAATTCGTGAAAAAATTTTAATAAACTGTTGTAAATTTTGTACATTTCAAATTTGGGATATTATTTTGGATTTTAATTAGGTTAGGAAGTTTTAATTAGAGTAGGATTTTGGCCTTAGGTAGTCAGAGGGAGCCTATTAGGGATCTAATTGAGTTTAGGGATAAAATGGATGGATCAACATTCCCCAAAAACTCTGAAATGGAGAAAATAAGGGTGGTGTCATGACATTGAATCTCGGTGCTGTGATACTGAACTTCAAAGCTCCCAAGACTTTTAAAATTAAGACGGTGTCTCGACACCACATCTCCGTATAGCGACATCACACTTCAAACATAAAATCTTTTCAAATTCCAAAATTAATTTTATAATTTGGGACTATGTTGCGACACCGTGTCTCGGTGTCACGGCATGGATCTTCGAACCCAAAACCTGGAGCAGTTGAAGTACGGTGTCGTCACACCAACACTTAGTTTCGCGACATCAATACCAGATCTGTAGTTTTTGACCCAATTTTTTGCACGACCCGTCTAGTTACTATATATACTAAACATGTTTTAAACCCTAAATTTTCACCTTAATCACTCTCTTAACACCCCTAAAGCACTCCTAACAGTAGTCGACCCCTCTTTGCTTGTCCCTACTTCAGATTTCTACCGTTTACCGTGAGTTTGTTACTTCTTCTATCGCACCATTGTTGCTACTGTTTTTCCTCATTGACAGTCATCTTGATCAACAACATTGGTGACACATTCTTCAAATTTTCTAATTACTTTACTTTATTGTTACTTTATCATTCTAGTTGTGATTATTATTTAAAAATGGCCTCAAAGAAAGCACGTCGTACTACACAACTAGAGGGTTTGACCCCTCATTCAATCTTTGCAACGACATATGGGATATTATCCATGCGAACCAATGGATGGATTTTTGTCTTACACTAAAAGATTCAGCAATTGACTCAGTGGTATACGAATTTTATGCATCCTTAAAATATCAGGAAAACAATAAGGTGCCCAATGTCAATTATAGGCATGTCACAGTTAGAGGAAAGGAAGTCCTGGTTATGCCTAAAGACATCTGTCAATTTTACGCACCATAATATCATTAAGATGCACTAGAGGAACTAGATATTTAGTACTTTTACGAGATTGATAAAGATAGCATTGTAGACTACTTAACTGAAAGGAGAAGCATTTGGAAACGCCAACCTAGCACGAATATTCTATTGAATTTTAATCAAGCCATAATGTTCTCGACTGTAAAGATGTGGGTGCAGTTTATCTGCACGTGTATATCACCGGCCCTTAATGTTTCTAATGTTAATGATTTTCGAGTTGTGTTGCTTTATTATATTTTATAACGTCGACAGGTTTGTATCGGCATGTGGATTTATAAGTCGATGCTTAATTGCATCAGTGGTAAGAAGCTTGGGAAATTTTTCCCACACCTTATAACCAGTTTGTGTAAGAAAGCATATGTGCCAATGTCGATGACATAACAGTTCGTCAAACCGACCCAAAGCCTTTTTGGGAACTCCATCTATACCTAGTATGTCGAGCTCAATCGTAAGCATATCCAGGATTGGAACGAACGACGAAAATAAAATATGGATGTTCTGTCATCTCTAAAGTGAAAAAGCTAGGAAAAGGGCAAAATAAGCCTAGGGCTTGATGATATGACCAACATGGAGTGGGACATTCAGTGGATGCAATCGATGTCACCTTTGGCCATTGACTATGCCCAAAGTTTCAGTATTCTAGTGCCTAAGAAACCACCAAACCGCTACCTGCCCATGTAATCTATCGAGCAAGCTGACGAAGAATGGGAATAGGAGGACGAAGGTGAAGATGAGGAAGAAGAAGAAGACTCAGCCCCCAACGAAAATTTTGACGAAATGTTCCGACCGGAGCAACCATTCATCAGAGTTAAGATTTGCACTCCGAGCCATACGAGCCCCACTAGTTCTGCAGATGCGAAGGTCGTCACACCAGACATGGGTCGAGGGAAGGACTCGATAGTTGAGGAGAACCAGCCAGATCCCGATTTTGATTAAAAACTTTTGAACTGTTAATTTTTATTTTGGTTTGAACTTTGTTTTAGTTTATATTATGTTTTTTTTGTTAGTTAATTTCTATGTAAGAAACCTGTACGATATGCGACACTACATTTTGGAGCTAAATCGACACAAGGAGGACCAATTGACCACATCTGAGGAACTTCAACGCTAAAGTCGGCCAGTCTCTTCTCTTATCTATCAGATACACATTTGGTATAATGTGCCAAATAAAGTGTGGGGGGTAACATAGAAATTTTTCAAAAAAAAGTTCAATTTTTTTTTGTTTTATTAGTTAATTTTCGTTTTTGTGTGTTGTTTTTCCGTGAGCTTGTAGTAATACAAGTGATTGGTTAGGAGCATGTAAATAGGATTTTGTGTTTGAATTGTCCAAGACTTCTTAGGACTTCTACATATCATGTTCTATCTTTTCCATCTATCTTCTTTATTTTCTTCTTTATTATTCCAATATTTGATTTATTGTTCTATTTATTTTAGTTATTTATTTTTTATTTGTCTTATTTGACTTGGATTTGATTGTGTTTCTGGTTGTGTCAAAATCCAAGTTTCTTCTTGAATGTCTAGAGCCCTGAGTCAAATCTACGACTTGAACAAACTTTATGATTTGCTTCCACATTCATCTGCACTCATTCCGTATCACAAAGCCACTTTTGCCCACAATTTTTATCCTCTTTGGAGGAGTTTTCCACATAAAATTTATGTTCGATCTTCTTTACCTTGTCTATTTTATTGTTTATATGAGTCAATCCTTAACAAACTAATATTAGAGAAAGATTATATTTTCGCAATCAACTCATTCAGGGATGGAAACAATGAATTTTGGTATCGAGAAGTTCGATGAAATCACAAATTTCAAATTGTAGCAGTTTCAGATAAAGTAGAGTGTTTAAAGAAAGATTTGCCGCAAAAGGGTGACAGTCAAGTGGAGGGAGTTGATTTTCTCGATATTTTCTCTCTTGTTGTGAGGCACACGTCTATTCTTGTATCATTAGCCCTTGTTGCATTACACAACCTTGACTTGAAGACTAGGAGTCTTTCTATCTCAAACTTCGAGAACGATTTGTGCTTGGTTGACATTTTGTAAAGATTGAGTTCGACCCATAATGAGGCCTGGATAAGAAGGTATAATAAATATGAGTAAAGGTGGAGATTTGTGGGGTGTGCCTTGCATTTATTGGATAGTTTGTAGGCGCTTAGCAAAGACAGAGGTTAAATAGGCATGGCATCATGACGTGAAGGACACTAACGTCATGACGAGGGGTGACGTAACGACAAGGATTCAAAGGATGTCAAAACGATGCGACGTATTCCTCAAGTAATAAAGCCACATTACAGCCAAGAAACACTTCTTCTCCCAATAAAACTCTGATTAGGGATATTTTAGTTGTTTTAGCCTATTTAAAGGGCCTTGTATCCCTGTTTCGATAAGGCAATTAAAGATGTAGTACTATAGGGCTTTTTTTGGGGGGGGCGACAAGATTTAGTCGTAGATGAGCTTTGGTAAGAGTTTTTGTGGTAACTATGGAGAGAATTTTGTACCTCTTTTGACAAAACTCTATGACAGTTAGGGCTTTGTTTTTTAGGTTTGGGTTTGTACGTGTCGTACATTTAGGTTTATTTTCTTCATATTATATTCTCATTTGTTTACTTAGTTAGTGAAGAGTCGAAGCCTCCTTTGCTCATGGTTTTTATCTTTTTCGAAGGAATTTTCCACATAAAATTTTTGTTCTATCTTCTTTGCTTTGTCTATTTAATTGTTTATACGAATTGATCCCTAACAAACTGGTATTAGAGTAATATTATATTTCCAAATAGACTCATTCAGGGATGCAAACAACAAATTTTGATATCGAGAAGTTTGACGGAATCATATATTTCAGATTGTAGTAGTTTCGAATAAAGTAGAGTGTTTAAAGAAAGGTTTGTCACAAAGGGTGACAGTTAAATGGAGGGAGTTGATTTCCTCGGTGTTTTCTCACTTGTTGTGAAGCACACATCCGTTCGTGTACCATTGGCCCTTGTTGCATTATACAACCTTGACTTGAAGACTAGAAGTCTTTCGATTTCTATGTTCGAGAACGATTTGGGCTTGGTTGACATTTTGTATAGATCAAATTTGGCCCATGATGAGGTTCGGAGAAGAAGGTATGGTAAATACGAGTCAAGGTAGATATTTGTAGGATGTGCCTTGCATTTATCGGATAGTTTACAGGCACTTAACAAAGACAGAGACGAAATAGGCACGATGTCACAGCATGGAGAACACTAACGTCGTGACGAGGATGCATGGGACGTCATGATGACATGACGTATTCCTCATGTAATACATGAGCGTTTAGATAGCCAAGCAACACTTCTTCTCCCAATAGAGCTCTGATTACTTTAAGGATATTTTAGTCATTTTAACCTTTTAAAATTAGCCTATTTAAAGGGGCATTGTATCCCTGTTTTGATAAGGCAATTAAAGATGTAGTACTATAGGGCTTTTTCTTTTAGGGTGACAAGACTTAGTCATAGATGAGCTTTGGTAAGAGTTTTCGTGGTAACTATGGAGAGAATTTTTTACCTCTTTTGAGAGAAATCTATGATAGCTAGGGCTTTGTTTTTGGGGTTTGGGTTTGTACATGTCGTACATTTAGGTTTATTTTCTTCATATTATACTCTCGTCTATTTACTCATTTAATGAAGAGTCAAAGCCTCCTTTGTCCATGGTATTTATCCTCTTCGAAGGAGTTTTCCACATAAAATTTTTGTTCGATCGTCTTTACTTTGTCTATTCCATTGTTTATTCGGGTCAATCCTCAAAAAACTAGTATCAGAGTAAGATTTTCACAATTGACTCGTTTAGGGTTGGAAATAATAAATTTTGGTATCGAGAAGTTTGATGGAATCACAGATTTCCTCGTTTAGGGTTGGAAATAATAAATTTTGGTATCGAGAAGTTTGATGGAATCATAGATTTCAAATTGTAGTAGTTTCGGATAAAGTAGAGTGTTTAAAGAAATGTTTGTTGCAAATGGTGACAGTCAAGTGGTGGGAGTTGATTTCTTTGATGTTTTCCTCTTGTTGTGAAGCACACATCCGTTCGTGTATCATTGGCCCTTGTTTTATTATACAACCTTAACTTGAAGACTAAGAGCCTTTCGATTTCACAATTTAAGAACGGTTTGGGCTTGGTTGACATTCTGTAAATATTGAATTCGGCCCATGAAGAGGCCTGGAGAAGAAGGTATGGTAAATACGAGTCATGGTGGAGATTTGTGTGGCGTGCCTTGCATTTATTGGACAGTTTGCAAGCACTTAACAAATATGGAAGCGAAATAGGCATAGTTCACGACGTGGAGGACACCAATGTCATGACGAGGGGCGATGTCACGACAAAGATGCATGTGACGTAACGATGACGTGACGTATTCCTCAAGTAATACAACCACATTTTGACAGCCAAGCAACACTTCTTCTCCCTATAGAACTCTGATTACTTTATGGATATTTTAGTTGTTTTAGCCCTTTAAACTTAGCATGTTAAAGGGGCATTGTATCTCTGTTTCAATAAGGCAATTAAAGATGTAGTTCTACAAGAATTTTCTTTTGGGGGCAACAAGATGTAGTCATAGATAAGTTTTGGTGAGAGAATTTTGTTGGAAAATCGGGTTTGAAAAATGCAGCAAAAAATAGATTTGAAGAAAAATCAGAGTTTTAATTTTTTTTTCCAAAAGTAGAACTTGGTTGTAATATCTAAAGTAATAAGTACATAATAAAAAGTATACATTTTCAATTCGTTTAGGATGAATGCTTCGACTGAGTAGTTTTTTCCGCTATCCTCAAGCTCACGCTTGTCGAATGTGGGTTCGCTTCAGATCAGAAAGTTTTTCACAAAAATTACCGATAGGGCAATTTCGTAATTTCTTTAAACTTTGGGATTAAGTTGTAAATAAGAAAAGTATCTCTAGAAATCTTCTAAAATAAATTCTTCAAATGATTTTCTTTCTACAAATTTCTATTATATTCAAGTGTGTGAAATATAATGACTCATGACTCTCTTTATATAGTGAGAGTTTAGAGAGTTCAACTATGATTCAGTTTAATCACTTTAATATTAAATTAATATAATATTTATCAAGAT
>JABEZY010271585.1:0-11966 GCA_013467495.1 Gossypium gossypioides
CAGCCGTCAAAGAAAATTCTTTTCAAAACTGTTTTGGGGATTCCTTCTGTTCATAATCAACTGGGTGGAATACGTAGAGGCCGGGGTCACAATAGATTGCGGCTTGGTTCGATAGTAGATCAGACTACTCGTTGCTGACGCATTGCTGTCTACTCAGAATAAACATTCGGTAATTTCGTAACCTTTATCACCCTGATTCGTTCCTCACACATGGATTCGTGTTTAGGATCGCCGATTTTTTAATTTTTTCGCTGCGCCGTAGGGGTGCAGGCGATCCAACACATACAAGAATGGTTGTCGATGCATCTTCCAATGGGCCTTTACTTGATAAATCATATAATGAGGCTTATGAAATTCTGGAAAGGATGACAAATAACGATTATCAATACCCCACTACCAAAGTTGGAACTGGTAGAAGAGTTGCTAGAGCAATGGAGCTTGATGCAATTGCATATCTAATAACTTAGGTCTCATCTTTAACAAATATGATTAAAACACTGAAATGGCCATTTACAGTGCAAGAAATGAAAGCAGCAAAGGTAGCATGTGTTTACTGTGGAGAAGATCATCATTTTTGATGAATGCCTATCGAATCTAGCCTCAGTTTATTGCATGGGGAATTTTAATCGCAACAAAAACAACCCATACTCCAACACATACAATTCGGGGTGGAAACAACATCCTAATTTTAGTTGGAGTAATCAAAGGGTGGGAAATGCTAGTAATGCCATTCGACAGAATGTTGCGAGTGTATCACCTGGGTAGAGTGAATCTTTGCCACAAGAAAATGCTCAGCAAAATTTAGCTTCAAGTTCTTCATCTATGTAAGATTTATTGAAAGAGTATATGGAAAAGAATGATGCTATCATTCAAAGCCAGGCTGCATCTTTAAGAGCTTCGAAAAATCAAGTAGGGCAAATTGCCACTGCATTGAATTCTAGAAAGCAAGGAGCATTGCCGAGTGACACTAAGAGTTCTTGATCTCAAGGGAAGGAGCTGTGCAAAGCCATTTGTAACACCTCTAACCCGTATCCATCGTCGGAATAGAGTTACGAAGCATTACCATAAAAACGTAACTTTAAAACATAGATTTGCAAAATTTAATATAAACATATCATAATCCATACATAAACATGCATATCATCCCTTAATCAAGCTGTCAAGGCCTTAGAAGCGCTTTAGAAACGATTCGGGACTAAATTAGAAACATTTGAAAAATTTAGGAAACAGTTAGAAAAATTTAACAGCAGGGGTCACACGGCCGTGTGACTCACACGGCTAAGACACACGCCTGTGTCTCAGGCCATGTAACAACTGAATTTGAGACACAAGGCCGTGTTCCAGCCCGTGACCGTACCCATGTAATTCTCTGAGTTGGGTCACACAGCCAAGCCACACGCCCATGTGCTAGGCTGTGTAACATTCAAAATGGCCACACACGCTCGTGTGCCAGGTTGTGTGCTAGGTCATATAACTGCCTAACTTGAATGCCTTAAAACCTATAGGGGACACACGGTCGTGTCGCATGACCGTGTGTCGCACACGGCTGTGACACACGCCCGTATCTTAGTCCGTATAGACATGAAATTGGCCAAAATCAATCCATTTCCATCACCCTTTCAAGCTTGTACCTAAACACATTTTGCATATATGACCAAGGCATCTTAAACATACCAAAACATACATAACATGACCAATTTAAATGACCAAATTCCATTAATCCAATATGCCATATAAGGCACCTCAAAAGCAAGCATTCAACTTAACTATACATATGCATATTTGGTCGCATTGCTACCATTTCGAAACATATCATACTTGAATTATACCATGTCAATATAACTTACCATTTGAACCATTGCTCTCATGCATCTCAACACTTAACTGACATAATTCAACTATTACCGAAATGGTACCAAACAACCAACATATAGATATACATAACAAAATCAACATCTAAGCATTCAACAAAACATTAAACATAAGTCCACCTATACATGCCATTATAATCTTGACCAACACATCAATACTACCGATATAATCATTGGATAGTGTGATAGATCTCCGACGAGCTTCCAAATCGATCGAGCTTCCGATAATATGTAAAGTAAGAGAAAGATAACTACATAAGCAATGAATGCTTAGTAAGCTCGTATAAATTTTAAACATAATATTCCATTGCAAATATGAACTTTATATGACAAATATAAAGCTATACCAATGCCACAAGATTTATCAAACTATATAACCATCAACATCACTTATACTTTTCATTCCTAACATAATAGGATTATAAGACATATTATACAATCATTAACTTTCCATTCCATTTACTTAGCATAAGCTTAAATAACATTATTAATTCACAAATTAGTGTATTTGTTCATATCATAGGTAAATTTATCCATAGCACAAGTGAATTTCTCGACATAAATATGTCATTTAACGTATCAATCCTTTTATATTATAATATTACATCTCAATTATGAACTTATCGTTTTGGTACCCTTTCTTACCCGTTTCATTTGCATAATACAAGAAATAAGCATAAACATCAACCATAACCACAAGCTTGACATAAGCCTAATTAAAATCATCAATACACAAGTTAGTGCATTTATGTATATAACTCTTTTAGGGTCAACCACATGATAAACAAATTCATAAGAAAATACATCTTTTGATTCATACCACCTTTTCATGAACATAAGCATATTTCCATTTGGACACTTACCATTTGAACGCATATCATTAAGATTAAGCATGATGTAATCCAATCATAAGCTTGGCACAAGCCTAAGCATCATCCACAACACATATTATTAGTGCATCAACTCATAAATCACTCAAAATAACATAAAGTAAGACATATACATGAACAACATCATTTGAAATCATCAATTTCATGAACATAAATATACTTTTATTGAAATTACCTTTTCATTCCTCTTCATAGATTCATGACATAAGTCATTTGAATACTTACTGATCCTTTCCTTTTCATACCCGTTGAATCAAATGAAATAACATCGAATAATAGGAAAATACTCATGTAACCATTTAATTCTCTATACACACCACAACATCACAATTTAATGTATTTATAGACATATAAAGTATATATAATTACACTAAGGCATTAACATTCATTACCAAACAATACTAATCAAACATTCAACTCATATTCCTACTTACGATACATACCTCACTTGAAACGTGTTACCTGAATAGCAAGTGATTGGAGAGTGCCATAGTGTCTTTCAACCATGGTCTTATTTATTCTCGTCTTGATGCCATAGTGTCTTTCAACCATGGTCTTATTCATTTTTCATCGTGTTGCACTAGTGTCTTTCAACCATGGTCTTATTCATTTTTCGTCGTGTTGCCATAGTGTCTTTCAACTATGGTCATATTTCTTTGATTCCTGATGCCATAGCGTCTTCCAGCTATGGTCTTACTCGATAGAATCGTGATGCCATAACGTCTTTCAACCATGGTCTTACTCATTTTTGGTATGGTGCCATAGTGTCTTTCAACTATGGTCTTAATCATTTCCTTCAAGCCAACAAACTCAATTCATATATAAACAATTAGATATTAAACAATCAAAACCACAACTAATTGATTGAATCAAGTTACGAACTTACCAAGCTAAATTTCAGTAATGATTAAGTACAGAGGTTATTTGGTAGTTCTCTTCTCCTCGATTTTCCACTTGTACTTGATCTAAATTAATAATTTCATTCAATTCATTAATTTAGATAGTAAAACCAATTCACTTTATACAATTTAGTCATTTTTGACATTTTACAAAATTACCTTTAACTTTTCCATTTTATTCAATTTAGTCCCTATGTCCTAATCATGCAAATAAACCAAATTTATTGAAAATTCATACCAGCCGAATATGAATAGCATCCATTACATCCCACATTTATAACAATTTCACATCAAATCCTTGTACTTCTATTATTTCAACAATTTAGTCCCTAATCGGTAAATTTATCAAAAATCACTTAACAAAATACTTATAAATAAAAACAAATACCTTAACTTCATCATTTAACATCTAAAATCACAAGATTAATCAATGATAAAATTCAAAATCTTTAACAGTTTCAAAAAAAAAGGTACGGGCTAGCTGGACCAAGTTCTAACGATCTGAAAAACATTAAAATTACTAAAAACGGGTTTAGATTTCATACCAAGCATAAAGGCCAACTGTCAAAAGTACTTGAAGCTTTCAAATTTTCCATCCATGGTGGCTTATTTTTTGGGAGAGGAGAAATGAAAACGATGGTATATTTTTCTTTACTTGTTTTATGTTTAATTTATTGTTAATGTTATTTTAATTATAAAATTTTAATTTAAATCACTAAAATCATTCATTCACCATCCAACATAGTAGAACATGTCATAATTTCCATTTAAATCCCTGCAATAAATCTATTTGACTCATTTAGTTAATAAAATTCAACTTTTGTAGCTTTTACAATTTAGTCCTTTTCAATTAATTAACTATCTAAACATTAAAATTTCTTAACGAAACTTTCATATAACCTTAATAACATTTCGTAAATATTTATAAAAAGATTTACGGCTCGATTTATAGAAACGAGGTCCCGATACCTCATTTTCTAAGCCACTTTACTTTAGGGTCATACCACTTAAACTTAATTGTTCTTCCATTTAACCAAAAATCAATAAATCAAATTTTAACATTACACCATATATTATTTGCAAATATTAAATAAGAATATTTATGGGCTCATACATCAAATTTGTGGCCCCGAAACCACTGTTCCAACACTTCAGAGAAATGGGCTGTTACACCATTACACTTCGAAGTGGTACTCAGCTACCAAGAGTTGTTAATGACACCATTACTGATGAAGGAATTTCAAATTTTACAAATGAAAAGAATTCAGAGTCAGTAGGGGAGAAAGCTACAAAGGAAAAAAGCAACCAGAAAAATGCTGAAGCAGATGCAACTTGTATTGTTCATAAAAATGCCACCGCAAAATAATTTAGACAAATGGAAGGAAGGCCCCCACCACCTTGTCCTCAGCGTTTCCGTAAATCCAAGCAAAATGTTCAATTTAAGAAATTCTCGAGGTTCTGAAACAATTACATATTAATATACCATTAGTGGAATCATTGGAGCAAATGGCTAACTACGTAAAGTTTATTAAAAATATTTTGTCAAAGAACCAAAGGTTAGGAGAGTTTGAAACTGTTGCTCTCACTGAAGGGTGCACATCAATGCTCAGAAACAAATTGCCACCAAAACTGAAGGATCCAGGGATTTTTACTATACCTTGCTCTATTGACAATCATTATGTAGGCAAAGCATTATGTGATTTGGGTGCAAGCATAAATCTAATGCCTATGTCTATTTTCAGGAAGCTTGGAATAGGAAAGACGAGACCCACAACTGTCACATTACAGTTAGTTGATAGATCCTATGCACATCCAGAAGGTAAAATCGAAGATGTGCTGGTAAGAGTTAACAAATTTATTTTTCCATAAGATTTTATTATTCTGGAATGTGAGGCTGATAAAGAGGTACTGGTCATACTTGGGAGACCTTTCTTAGCAACGGGTAGAACATTAATTGATGTCAAAAATGGTGAATTAACTATGAGGGTTAATGATGAACAGTTAACTTTTAATGTCTTTGATGCTATGAAGTGTGCAGATACTGATGAAGAATGCCATGCAATTGAGATTATTTATACAACAGTACAAGAAAAAATTGAAGATTTTTGTTCTAACAATTTAGAAAATGATACAGATGACTGTGAGTTAATTGACGTAGACATGATTATAAATCTTGATAAACTGATGAAAGTTCAGGAAATTGGAAATGGATAAAGGAGAAGTTTCAAATAATTAAATCCGTTTGACCATTCTTTTAAACCTCCTCAACCATCCATAGAAGACCCTCTTAGGCTACAATTGAAGCCCTTGCTAGCACATTTGAAGTGCACGTTTCTGGGAGATAACAACACATTGTCAATAGTTATCTTTATTGAGTTAACAACAGATGAAGAGGCTCAATTATTGAAAGTTGTAAGGAAATCTAAGAAAGCCTTGGAGAGGTCAATTGCAGATATCAAAGAAACCAGTCCAACAATTTGCATGCACAAGATAATACTGGACAATTGCCATGGTAACTATATTGAGCAACAGAGGAGACTGAATTCCATCATGATGGAGGTTGTGAAAAAGGAGATTATCAAATGGATGAATGCTGGAATCATATACCTAATTTTTTATAGTTCTTGGGTGAGCCCTGTTCAGTGTGTACTTTAAAAAATAGGTGTCACTGTGGTAAGCAATGATAGCAACAAACTTATTCCCATTCGTACTGTCATGGGATGAAGGGTTTGAATGGATTATCGAAAACACAACAAAGCAACAAGGAAGGACCATTTCCCTCTGTCATTTATTGATCAAATGTTGGATAAACTATCAGGGAAAGCCTTCTACTGCTTTCTGGATGGATACTCAGGGTACAATCAGATTTCCGTAGCTCATGTTGATTAAGACAAGACCACATTCACATGTTCGTATTGAACTTTTTCATTTCGAAGAATTGCATTTAGATTATGCAGTGCCCTTGCAACTTTTTAGCGTTGCATGATGAAAATATATTTAGTTTATGGATGACTTCTCGGTGTTTGGCGATACATTTGAAGACTATTTGCAAAATCTAGAGTTAGTTCTTTGTCGATTTTAAGAAACCAATCTTGTGCTGAATTGGGAAAAATGCCACTTTATGGTTTGTGAGGGCATTGTTCTAGGACATAAGATTTCGTAGCAAGGTATTGCCGTTAACAAAGCAAATATTAAGGTTATTGAGAAATTGCCACCACCTACTTCAGTAAAAGGAATCCGAAGCTTCCTTGGTCACGCAGGATTCTATCGTCAATTTATCATGGATTTTTCCAAAATAGCCAAACCTCTTTGCACATTATTGGAGAAAAATAGATCTTTTAATTTTGATGGGCCATGCTTGCAAGCATTTGAGGAATTGAAGAAGTGATTGATCAGAGCACCAATAGTCACTGCACCAGACTGGCCTTTACCATTCGGACTAATGGGTAATGCAAGTGACTTTGTCGTAGGAATAGTCATGGGACAAAGAAAAGCCAAGGTATTTCATGCTATATACTATGCCAGCTGTGCGTTGAGAGATTCACAGGTAAACTACACCACCACTGAGAAGGAGCTGTTAGCTGTAGTATTTGCCCTAAACAAATTTAGAGCTTATCCCGTGGGCACTAAAGTCACGGTGTATACGGGCCACTCTACTATTAAGTACTTGGTGACTAAGAAAGATGCCAAACTTATATCGTGACATTGCCCCAAGTAGTCGTAACATAGCAGACAGTTTCCTTCAGACCTCCAAGCTGTAGAGTTTGTTGGGACAACGAACCTCGGTGTTAGGATAGAGGTAGTCTGCTAAGGATGTCGCGACACGGAACCCCTGTGTTGCGACATCATTGCAATTTTCTTCAGGTCACACAACCGGGTTGAATTATCTTCATTTAGCCCAATATTTAACCCTTTAAAACCATATTTTGGAACCTAAAACAATACCTACTTCTAATTAAAACACTTCTTAATCTCTAATCCCCCAAACTCTCTCAAATCCCTCAAAACCTCTTTCACCCTAAAACCCTCAATTTCTTAAACATTCTATTTATTCTTTGCAAACTCTTCAACCATATTTGGGGCAACAAGGAACAAAAACATCATGGGAAAGCAAGGAAATCAAACGAACTTCAATTATATATTAAAGGTTCCGAAATTCAACTTTTTACTATTCCATTGAATTTTTTGCTTAGTATTGTGTTAGGAATTCATGCCTCCTAGAAAAGTTAGAAGAACCAATTAATTCAAACCTTCGATGAAGCCAAACCCTGTAATTTCGCAGACCCAGATATTGGGAAATATATTACTAAACTTCAAGGAAAAGCCTTTATCCAAGAGAGGGGATTCGATCCATTAATGATTTTGTGTAAGGAAATATGAACTTTAGTTAGATATCCTAGGTGCAAATGTTTTTGAATGATCTTGAAAGAGAATGTCATGGTCCCCATTGTTCACGTGTAACCCTTCAAACGAGGCCTAGACGTTACGACCCAATTTAAGTAATTACATGGGCCATGAGGATGGCTAAAAGGTTTTCATAAAAAAAGTCCATTTATCCTTGAAACATGTCATTTTGAAAATACCATGTTCTTTTAAATAAAATTTATTTGTTCTTTTTTATTAAAATACTTGTATTATAACTTAGTTTTGAAAACACATTTGTATCGGATACTAATTCTTAAAAACGTTTAATGATCATTAAAAATTGAAATCCAACATAAGCAATCCATGCAATAATTCCAAAATATCAGAAAGGAAAATCCCTATGCCACAGTCCACAATTTAAAATAAAGTCCCAAAAAGTTATTAAAACAAACCCAAATCAAAGTCCATAAAAATCCATAAAATGATATAAAGTCCATAATTTATTAAAAGTTCACATCCGAGAGCATCACCACAAATCTGCATCCGAGTCCTAATTACGAGGATTACCTATAACATACACATAAGATGGGTGAGCAGATCATCATAGATAGACATACATGAATATATCGAGGCATGCTTATGTAACAATGCACATTTTGAAGAATTTCCTACCTATCTTCACTACACACCAATATCGAGTTCCCCAAAAACCGTCCATCTAATAACACACCATTTGTGGACAAGACACCACATAATTGCCGAATAATGGCCACATAACACATTATGGACAAGCCACCACATAATTGCCAATAACGACTACATAATCGTAGATAAACAACCACATAACTTCCACCTTTCACAAAACCCACCCCATGCAGGTGATATGGCCATTTTTCAAATTTAACACATATAATTCACATTTCACATTTTTCACGTAATAATGCTCATAATCTCATATAACACATATTTCTCAATTTTACACATATGCATGTATATACATGTCAACATTTTCTTATATCACATAATATTTTCTTTTATTCACTTAAGCATACTTTAATATACTTTTCATATTAAATCATGGACCTCATCACATAAACATATATCACACATTTAAATCATCAACATACCAGATAAGCCATGTACCACATAACATAGAGATGATATTTCCACATATGTCTTCATAACATACATCAACATATCAGAAAACATGCCTTTCGTGAAACTAATGGGTCAAGATCATTTACTTGGGTTTCTTCTTGATGAGTTTTTCAACTCCTCTTTGAGTACTTAATGTACTCTCAATTAATTATTTAATATCATATTATTAAAATGAAAGTGAGCATATTACGTACAAATTAAAGGTTTAAATCCCATACCTTATATTGTGATTCGATTACCAGAATCCTTTTTAACGATTTCACTCGATCTATCTCGCAAGAGAATCTAACACATAAGTGACGTTTATTAATTAGGATCATTTGATAATATTTTCATCACTTAAAAGATCAATTATTAAAAGTCTCATCAATGCTTACCCCACGATTTAAGACTCTTGAAAGGAGGATTTCCAATTGCGAAGTTAGGGGTGTCCCTTACGAATATCGTTTGACCCTTCAAAGTCGGTATGAAATCATATTAGTAGATAATAATTAAATAATAATAAAATACTATGTTGACACTATGGCATTATACCATTCGATCAAGATATGAAACCTCTAAATGCAGGATTTTACGATCCAAATAACCACACTTACACTTGATTTAATACGAAATGGTCGATGAATTGAGGAAAGACTGAGATTGATGATTTGAATGATCTAAAATGATTGATAGAGTGAAGAGAAAATGTGAGTTTAATCAATTAAAGAGTCAGCAAGTAAAAGAGGAAGGAAAAAGAAAAATCACGGTCACTGGTGACGACAGCTATGGTGGTTCAATAGTAGGGACGATGGCGGCTCGACGGTAGTTCAGCGATGGAGTGGCGGTTCGACGGTGGGGGCCTATGGGGTTTTAGCAAAAAATAGAGGAAAAAGAGTAGAAAAGAAAATAAGGTAGAGGAGGAAAAGGATCCGTAGTGGCTCGCGGAGGCGGTTGGCGGCAGAAGGAATGAGGAGCAAGGAGGGGCGATGGTTATGGTGGCTAAAAGGTGTGTTGGTGGTGGTATAATGGTCGGTTGTGTTGGAGGAAGCGCAAAGACTAAAGAAAATGGGTGGTGGTTCTTTTGTTTCTAGTTGAGAGAAAATGGAGGTGAAAGAAATGGAAAAAGAATGGGAATATGGGAGAATGTAGGAGATAGGGAAAGTAATGGGAGTGTTAACCTTGATGAACTGTGACCAGGTTCACTGAATCACAACAAATACCCAAGAAGGGAGGTTTTGGCAAAGGTGGGAGAGATTGAGTAAAAAGGGGATCATGTTTTCTAACTTAAGGTAACTTTGACTCATAAAAGGGGAAGGGAATCAACCTATTTGAGGTAACTAAGGGGGGTGGACGGTAAGCTTTAAGTGCACATGGAAAAAGTGATAAATTTTTTTAATAAAAATAGAGGAGTAAGGGGATTCTAACTAGAGACCTCCTTGAAAACTTAGGAGCTCCCTACCACTAGGCTACACACTTTCTTATTTTTATTCTTGCACTACAAATCAAAATATGGTATGTTAGCTCGCCTTTATGCCTCATTCGACCCATAAATTTAATAAAAGACTCAAAATACACTTTTATTTAATGTAAACTAAACTATAAAACCTTGACTAAGACATAATAAAAGTTCTTGTATTCAAGCTCCCCAAGTGCGAAAACTAGTTTAATCTGCTACACCGTATTACGACAGATCAAACTCCCCTACACTTAAATCATTGCTTGTCCTCAAGCAAAGTAATCAAAAACAAACAATTAAGAGATGACTTTTGAGCAAGTATAGTATGAACATTGGCTTCAAAGTACATAACTAGGTATTTCATATTTACACATAATCTTGACATGATATGTAGACGACTTACCACTTTTAATATCAAACACCTAAGTTCAATATATTACAAAATATACAAACATTAAGGTTTTCAAATGTATAGATCCACCAATAACTTATATGTGTAATTTGATTATCCTAGCAGAATACAAATATTCATAATATAATTATTTGAGATGAGGTCAATTTATGAATAAGTCTACCTAGATCACATAGGGCTTTTCGGCTTGTAACATTCTAAGGCTTAGGACAACTATGAAACTAAAAAATAGTAAGCATCAGAATAATTTCAAGCACAAAAATAGTTTGGCACATCGTATTGTTCCCTATTCTACCCCTTTAGTGACCCTTATCCTCTCACCACCTTATTTCTCCTTCTCTCACTTTTCTTATTTCTCCATTTAAGAAGTCACATCATAATATAGTAACTACGATTAGCTCACAAGTTTTTATGCACTAACGAACGATTTTTTCTACTTTTGTGAATTTGTCACAATTTTTTCCTTTTTTAGTACGTCTCACTCACACATGCTTTTCTTTTTCATTTTCAAGTACTTTTTCTACTCGTTTTTCTTTTCTTGTTGAAATTTTCTTTTATTTGTCATGTAATGGTTATCTTATAATCACTATATCACACTATTTCTTCCTATTTCACTCTTATTTTTACAAAATATGCCTTGATGTATCTACTTAACCCCTAATACGTATGGCCAGACGTCTATAGTTGTACAGTTCAAGACCAAGGAAAAAGGGTGAATAAAAATTAACATTTTTTGCTTGGGTTTTGTATGATGGTTCATCAAGAAGTGTATTCTGGCTCAAATATAGGTACTAAAGATGAATAAATAGGGTTAGCTTTTTGGCTCTAGGTGTATACCAAACAATGACTTAGGTCATTGTAAATGGAAAAATATATAGGATTTTTCCTATGTAATTTATCACTTTTTTACTTAAATCCGTTGTTAAAACTAAG
>JABEZY010271642.1:0-13350 GCA_013467495.1 Gossypium gossypioides
AAAGAAACTGAAATAATAATGGCAACGCCTTATATTAATAAACATGATAAATCAAGTATGTTATTACAATTATCTCATGATTGATCTTTGGGCATAATTTTATAGAAAAGTGTATCTGAAGTCAGAAGTTTTATGGGGTTAGCCAGATATTATCAAAGATTTGTAAAAGGGTTTTCGATGATAGCTCCACCGATGACACGGTTACTACAGAAAGATGTGAAATTTTAATGGTCTGATAAATGTCAGCAAAGTTTTGACAAGTTGAAAGCCCTGTTGACCGAGGCACCAGTTTTGGTTTAGCCTGAATCTGGTAAAGAATTTGTGATTTTCAATGATGCATCATTGAACGACTTAGGCTGTGTTTTGATGAAAGAAGGTAAAGTAATAGCTTATGCTTCCAGACAGTTAAAGCCACATGAAAAGAATTCCCGATACATGATTTAGAGTTAGCAGCTATTATTTTTGCATTGAAAATTTGGCAACACTATTTGTTCGGTGAAAAGTATCATATATTCACCAATCATAAAAGTTTAAAGTATCTAATGTCGCAGAAAGATTTAAATTTGAGACAATGCAGGTGGCTTGAGCTATTGAAAGATTATGATTTAGTTATTGATTATCATTGAGGAAAAGCGAATATAGTTGCTGATGCTTTGAGTAGAAAGCCTTTGTTTGCTTTACGAGCAATGAATACCCGATTGTCATTGTCTGATGATGCTTCGATTTTAGCTAATTTAAAAGCTAAACCTATATTTCTACAACAAATGTACAATGTCTGTTCATCCGGGAAGTAATAAAATGTACAATGATTTGAGACAGATGTATTGGTGGCCAGGAATAAAACGTGCTATTTCTGAATTTGTATCTAGATGTTTGATATGTCAGCAAGTTAAAGCTAAACATCAGGTACCTTCAGGATTGTTACAGCCAGTAACGATACCGAAATGGAAATGGGATAGAGTTACTATGGATTTTGTATTGCGGTTACCCTTATCTCCGAAAAAGAAAGATGCCATTTGGGTTATTGTCGATCGTTTGACGAAGTCTGCACATTTTATTTTGGTACGTATGGATTTCTCTCAGGAAAAATTAGCTGAATTGTATGTTTTAGAGATTGTTAGATTGCATGGAGTGCCAGTCTCCATTATTTCAGATAGAGATCCATGTTTCACATCCTGATTCTGGAACAAGTTACAAGAAGCTCTGGGTACGCAATTACATTTTAGTACCCCATTTCACCCTTAGACTGATGGTTAGTCCGAGCGTGTGATTCATATTCTTGAAGATATGCTTCGGTGCTGTGTATTAGAATTCGAAGGCAATTGAGAGAAATATTTGCCGTTAGTCCAATTCGCATATAATAACAGTTTTCAGTCAAGCATTAAAATGACACCGTATGAGGCTCTGTATGGCCGCAAATGTCAAACTCCGTTGTATTGGACTGAAGAAAAAGATACATGGAGTCGATTTGATCAGTGAGACTAAAGAAAAAGTGAAAGTGATCCAAGATAGCTTGAAAGCAGCTTCTGATCGTCAGAAATCTTATGCGGATCTTAAACGTAAATAAATAGAGTTCCAAGTTGGCGATAAAGTATTTTTGAAAGTTTCACCTTGGAAGAAAATTCTTCAGTTCGGTCATAAAGGCAAATTGAGTCCACGATTTATCGAACCGTATAAAATTACTGAAAGAATCGGACCTGTTGTATACCGATTAGCTTTACCGTTAGAATTAGAAAAGATTCATAAGGTTTTTCATGTATCTATGTTACGATGGTACCGATTAGATCCTTTAAATATTATTTCTCCGACGGATGTTGAAATTCATCCTGATATGACATATTGTGAAGAACCGATCAGCATTCTGGCACGTGAAGTGAAAGAATTGAGAAATAAAATGGTAGCTTTAGTAAAAGTTCTCTAGAAACGACACAGTATAGAAGAAGCTACCTGGGAACCTGAGGAAACAATGAGAAAGCAATATCCGAACCTCTTTACTGGCAAAATTTTTTAGGACGAAAATTCTTTTAGGCGGAGAGTTATAACAACCCCTTTTTAGTGAAATCATAATAGTGGTTTTGGGACTACAAATCTGAGGCTAGAAGAAAATTTATTTTAATATTATTTTATAGTCTATAGTATGATAGAAATATTGTATAAAAATTTCGTTCAGAAATTTTACCGATTACATGTTTAATTTGATGAAAAGGACCAAATTGCATAAAGTGTAAGTTGAATTCTAGTAGCTAAAGGTACCAAATAGCTATGGAATTCAAAATTGGAGGTCCTTATATGGCAAATAGACCATTTAGTGGAGTTAGTAGATAAGAATGATTATTAATCATTGTAAATTAGTAAATTACTAAGGTTAATTTCGAAAAGTCAATAAAATCAAGATGATAAATGATTTAGATAATCTATTTTCATCATCTTTTCATCAAAATATATCGAAACCCTAGTTATGAAGCTTGAACATAGAAAAGCTTATTTTGCTTAATTAGGTGAGTATTCTTGTCCCGTTTTTAATAATTTTTATGTTTCCGAGATCGTAATAACTTAATCTAGCTATCTTGGGAATTAATTTACAAAACTATTAAAGTATTAGGGTTTTGCCATGGATGAGTATAGTTGAATTATGAAGTTTTATGGTAGAAAATGAAAGGTTGTTGATAGATAAACAACTTTTGTAAAGAGAATTTTGATGAAATTATGATTTAGGGACCAAATTGAAAAGATGGAAAATTCATAGAAAAATTCTAAATTTTATGAAATACATAGGCTGCTACTGTTATATATGAAAATCGGTTAGTCTTGGAATAAGGATTAAATTGTATGAATTTTATTTTCCGAGCCTAAGGACAAAATCGTAATTAAGTAAAAGTATAAGGGCAAAATAGTAATTTTTCCAAAGATGTGTATTGGACTGAATTTAATGTGAATTGTATTAAATTGATCTAAATTTATTCGTATAGATCCAATAGACCTAGTACGAAATTAGATCGAGGAAAAGAAATAGTATTGGATTAGTATATTACAAATCTACATATAGTTGTCGAGGTAAGGTCGTGTAACTAAGTTGTATGTTTATATATTTAAATTGAATTATATGTATGTGAAATGTATAATTTCCATGTATAAGTATTGATCACATATCCGACAAGTATTAAGTCCCGTTTGAACCTTAGAAATTCAATCTCGCAAGAGCGTTCCATTATTTAGCTTTTATGAGCATCCCGTTATATGGCTCTCACGAGCTTCCCGATATTTGGCTCTCAAAAGCTTTCCGATTAATGGCTCTCCGGAGCTTCCCGATATTGGCTCACATGAGCTTCCTGATTACATCTCTTATGAGCTTCCCGTTACATGGCTCACATGAGCTTCCCGTAATATGGCTTGGAAGAGCTTCCCGTTTACATGTTTGTATAAGCATACATGTACATGAATTGACAAATTACAGATTTGTACACTTCAAGTGTGCTACCCGTGTATCCAATGATATTTTAAATGGTTCAATGGGCAAAGTTCTGATATGAGATAATATGAGCTCGAAATGAACTATTACCCGATTATACATGAAGTACATGAAAATGATATTACCTGATATACTGAAGCATGAATTGAATGTCACTGGAATGTGGAACTTGCTTGATGACTTAGTTTATCCATGATTAAGAGATATTATATGTGACTACTTGGCTAACATGATGAGGATATGTGTTCAGGATTTTGACCGAGTTGGTTTGGATAGTTCTTGTATGCTTACCTTATATGTGAAATAATGGTAAGTTAAGTTCCATGTTATACAAACTTACTATAATATCTCTGTTTTATTTTCCCTGTTTTATAGTAATTCGGAAGCTCATTTAGGTTGGAACCTGGTCCGAGCAACTTCACACTATCCATCGGCCTTTTCGGTATATATGGTAATCTAATTTTGGTTATAATGGCATGTATAGCTTAATTTGGCCAAAGTTGGCATGTAAATGTTTGATAAAGACTAGCCATTTGAGTGGCTTGTGTTGGATATTTTGATATGTTTATAAATGGCCTTACCATGCTTGATGTGTTTTTGGTATGGATGAGTGATTGATAATTTATAGGCATTTTGATGATTGGTTTGAGATAGTATGTTTGGTACAAAAATGCATATATGAGGATTTGGTCAAATTGGTAAGTATGGATACTTGGATATATGATGTGATATGTCATGTATAAATTTTTGTTTTGACTTGATTTGAATGCCTTGATATAGCTTGATGATGTTCAAAAATGTTTAGTTAGGTTGATGGCAAATTGGGTGAGAAATGTGGCTTGGAAAATAACCTATTTTCGTCCAGACGGGCAGAGACACGGACATGTGTCTCAGCCGTTTGTGACACACAGCCAGGTGACATGGCTGTGTGTCCCCTGTATCTTTTAATTAGTACAAAATAGAATGCTCACACGGCCTATCACACGGGTGTGTGGCTTGACCGTGTGACCCTGCCTCCTATTAATGCAAGCCAATATGCTCAAATTATTCACATGGTCTAGCACACGGGCGTGTGGCTTAGCCGTGTGACCTAAGTCAGAGAGGTCCCAAATTTGGACAGTGGCTGGGACACAACCGTGTGTCCCTATGTCATATGCCCACACGGCCTAAGACACGGGACTGTCTCTTGACCGTGTGAGCCACACGGCCTGACCATACGGGATTTTGTCCCATGCACCTTTGAAAATTTTTTATATTTTTTGAAAAATTTTCTAAGTACTCGATTTAGTCTCGAGGGCTCATATAAGGGACAATATGATTGATTTATGATATAAATGCTATTTGATATGAATTATCTGTTTATTTGATCTGTAAATTATGGTAATGCTCTGTAACCCTGTTTCGACTACAGATACAGGTTAGGGGTGTTAGAAAGATAGTCTTGGTTAGTTCACCCTTGTTAGGGATGATATCCTCCTCTGTATTGAGAGGGACTCGGGCAGTTTGACATAGAGCAGTAATAAGTGAGGGAAAGTTTAAACTACCTGCATTCTTCTCCGTACACTGATGTACTTCTCGAAAAATGATCCTCCCTACATTAATCCTTCTCCCTTTTATAATGAACTGCAGCAAAAGCATTCTTTCTTTTGAAACAGTTGTATTGTGCATAGACGACATAAGTCAGCTCCTCATAAAATGATACCGTATTTTTCCAATAGGCTTCAACAAAGCCCTCTCTATAGTATAACACTCCTGACTGGAAATAGTCCATCGCGTTTTTTCAATACATAAATCTTCCAATACCTAAGCTAAACCTTCAACGGTAATACTTTCAACAAAGGCATGTGTTCATCCTGTATACCTACAAGACCAAATTGTGCATTAATATGGTCTTCATCAAAAGGAACGAAAGTACCTCTTACATATATAAAAGGGAAATCTAGAGAGTCGACATTGGCATAAAATTCTCGAACAATTTTTCCTAAAACGTTCTTGGGGTGCAAACAAAAAATATTCCACCCATGTTTTTCTACTATGGAGGACACAGATTCATCGTATCCTATATATGGTTCATCTTTAAACAAGAACCCTTACTCAAAACATAAAGGGCACTTTGCGATATTTCTACTGTATCTCATGGTTGTGCCACTATTAAAGAATGTCTTTGGCAACCCTTGATGATTTAGCAGTTTTGGAAGTAGTTTTAACGTGAGCCATTGGAGAAAACTGGAAGAAATCTTGGAGAATGTAATGGAAGAAAAGATAGGAGAGATTGAAGAGAAAAACTAATAAAAATGAAAATTTAAGGGAAACTTAAGAGACTTGAGTAGTTGATGAGAGGAAAATAAGGGTGATAGTTATAACAGTTTAATAGGAAGGTGCTAGTGATAACAGTTAAACAGAAAAAACATGCTATGGAAGTTGCATGACGTGGAGGAGGAACAATGAAATTTAAGAGTATTTTGGAAGGGGATTGTGAAATGCCCTAGTCCATAAATAAAAAGTGTAACTGCTCTTACATGGGCTTGCCAAATAACAAAAAATGGCCCAGCTAACAAAAGAACAATCTTTCCCTTTGGACATATCTGCCCGGTCATCCTTAGGTTACCCATTTCCCAATTTGTCGCAATACTACGGAAAACTCAACTTAATATCGCAACTACTCAGTTCAAATTCTTTATTCTGTCTCTAGAAAAAACTATTCAAAAATAAAAATAGAAATGGAAAAAATATTAAGTAAGTATGAAAAATAAAATTAAAGTAAAGCAATTAAAGAAAAGAAAGATAAAAGAAATTGTTAGCTGAAACATCTCGGAGATCAAAGGAGTGGTTGTCTCGATCCACATGGGCACCCCATTAATGTTTTAAGTGTTGCCCATTAACTTTAAATGTGACCCCTATTTCAAATCTTTGATATTAACAGCTCCATGAGGATACACTTGGGTTACTTCAACAGGACCTAACCAGCAAGACTTTAATTTACCAGGAAACAACTTGCACCTAGAGTTAAATAACAACACCTGTTGACGTGGTTCAAATTTCCATGGCATGATTCTTTTATCGTGCCAATGCTTGGTCTTTTCCTTGTATAGCTTAGCATTCTCATATGGTTGTGCTCGAAACTCCTCTATTTCATTCAATTCTAACAACCTTTTATGGCTAGTAGTGACCTAATCCATGTTCAGCTTCTTAATAGCCCAAAATGCTTTGTGCTCAAGTTTAACAGGAAGGTGACATGGCTTGTCATAGACAAGCTTAAAAGGTGACATCCCCAATGGAGTTTTGTATGCGGTACAATACACCCACAAAGCTTCAACCAATTTGGTAGACCAATCCTTACGAGTAGGATTCACCATTTTTTTCTAATTCTTTTAATTTCTCTGTTCAAAATTTCAACTTGTCCTTTTTTTGGGGGTGGTATGTTATGACAATCTTATGTTTCACCCCATATCGCTGCAAAGCATTAGCTACCAACTTAGAATCAAAATGAGACCTCACATCACTAATAATATCTCTAGGTGTACCAAATCTTGTAAAAACTTTTCTTGTGTAAAAAGTTCATTACTGAACTTGCATCGTTAGTAGGAAGGGCAACAGCCTCGACCCACTTAGAGACATAGTCCACTGCTAACTGTATGTACACCTTGTCCGCTGACAGTGGAAATGGACCCATAAATTCTATTCCCCATACTTCAAACAACTCAATCTCTAATATACTTTGACATGGTATTTCGTGTCTCCTAGATTCCTTTTCTCTGACAACGGTTGCATGACTGATAGAATTCATGAGCATTCTTGAATAGACTTGCCAATAAAATCCCGATAGAAGCACTTTGGTAGCAGTCCTCATCCCTCCAAAATGTCCTCCGTACGGAGCTGAATGACAATGTTGTAGAATGCTATATATTTCTTCATCATGAACACATTTCCTAATTATTTGATTAGCACAAAGTTTAAACAAGAAAGGTTCATCCCAATAATAGCTTTGGCATCATGAAGAAATTTTCGTGTTCTCTAACTGTTGAGATCGAGTGGCAACACACCACTGACTAAATAGTTCACTATGTCGGCATACCAAGGTAATGCCGTGGCAACTAAGTGATCAGCCACTTGATTTTTAGTCCCTTTCCGATCTCTAATTTCCAAGTCAAACTCCTACGGCAAAAGTATCCACCTAATCAACCTTGGCTTAGCATCTTTCTTGCTCATTAGATACTTAATAGCAAAATGATCTGTGTAGACTATGAACTTTATACCAACTAGATAAGAATGAAATTTATCGAACGTGAACACCATAGCCAATAACTCCTTTTCTGTGGTGGTGTACTTAAGTTACACTTCTGATAAAGTTATGCTAGCATAGTATACTGTCTGCATTATTCTGTCTTTACTTTGCCCCAACATGGCTCAAACAGCATAATCGTTGGTGTCACACACGAGTTCAAAAGGCAGTGTCCATTCCGAAGCTACTACAATTTTTGCTTCTATAAGTTTTTTCTTTAACTCTTCAAAGGCTACCAAACACTGTTCATCAAAATTGACAAGCCTATTTTGCTCTAACAAAGTGCACTGGGGTTTAGATATCCTTAAAAAATCCTTAGTGAATCTTCTATAAAAACCTGTATGACCTAAAAACTTCTAATACCTTTGACACTGGTGGGAGGTGTCAATTTTTCTATCACTTCAATTTTGCTCTGTCCACTTCAATTCCTCTCTATGATATCCTATCACCTAGGAAAATTCCTTCCGAACCATGAATTGGCATTTCTCCCAATTTAAAACAAGATTTGTTTCTTTATAACGACACAAAACCAATTCCAGATTTTTACAAAAAATCCTCAAAATCATTCTCAAACACAGAAAAATCATTAATGAAGACTTCAAGAAAATTTTCAACCATGTCAGAGAATATGGCCATCAACGTTGAAAATTTGTCGAGGCATTACATAACCCAAACGACATCGTTTGAATGGAAATGTACCATATTGACCTGTGAAAGTTGTCTTATCTTGTTCATTGTGGGCTATGGCAATCTGATTCTATCTTGAATAGCCATTCAAAAAATAGTAGAAAGCTTTCCCAGCTAATCTATCCAACATCTGATCAATGAATGGTAGGGGAAAATGATCTTTCCTAGTTGCCTTGTTAAGCTTGCGGTAATCCATACATACTCTCCATCCCATGACAGTGTGAGTTGGTATGAGCTCATTGTTATCATTACTTACCTGTATGACACCTCTTTTTTTGGGTACACATTTTACAGGACTCACCCATGAGTTGTCTGAAATCAGGTAAATAATGACAGTGTCAAGCCACTTAATAATCTATTTCTTGATAATTTCATTCATGATCGGATTCAGTCTTTTCAGCTGTTCAATGGAATTGATAGGGCAATCCTCCAAAAATTCTTATGCATGCAAAATGCAAGGCTAATTCCCTTTCTATCAGCCAGGGTCCATCCCGATGCCTTCTTAAATTGCTGAAAAACTTCAAACAACCTTGTCTCTTACTCAGGTGTCAGCTCCGTAGAAATTACTACTGGCAAAGTACTATTTTTGCCCGAATATGCATACTTCAAATACTGTAGCAAAGGTTTTAACTCCAGTGTAGGAGGTTCCTATATAGAAGTTTTAAGAGGATTGAAAAGTCAATTTTATAAATCCAAGGGTTAAAACTTCTTCCCTGGTCTACCTACTATCTGCTTGGCTTCCATAAACTCACCAAATTCCTCAAAACTTACTATATCACTCTGCTCAAGTGAGTCTTTGTCATTATTGAAATTACTGTGGCAACATTTGGTGAACTCCTCCATTATTGTTTCTATTAACCCAATGGCGTGGCATTTATCATTAACATTAGTAAATTTCAAAGCATTAAATACATTAAAGGAAACCTGCACTTCTTTGACAAAATATCTTTCATAAATTTTACGTAGTTAGGCATTTGCTCCAAGCTTTTACTAGCAGTATGTTGATATGGAGTTGATTAAAACCCTCCAAAAATCTTTTGAACTGAATATCCTACTTGGAATTATGTAATTGTTGAGAAAAAGGTAAAGGTCGTCATCTTTTAGGTTGCTAATATTGTTTTGCCGTGGCATTCTTATTGAAAACATGATCTAATTCTACCACAGCATTGTGTTGCTTACCCTTTTTAGGTTCAGTATTTTTTTCAGATGTCTTTGGAATCTTTACATGGTTGTTATTCGAATTATCCTCTCCTACTATGGCATCTTGAGCAATGTCATCAAGCTGAGTTCCGCTTATAAGAGTGATGGCCTTGCACTGTTCATTCCCTTGTGATCTTGAATTCTCGGTATCACTTGATGCTCAAGAGCTCGGAGAGACGCGACCTAACTCTAAATTACAACAACATTCTTGGTCATATATTCCTTCAACAAGGCTCCAATAGATGATGATGATGAAACTAATGCCTGACCTTGTTGGACATCATAGGTTGAGTATAACCAGGTGGTACATGGGTGCCATTCTGTCTTTCCGTATTGTTAAAATTCCCCGTACCTTGATCATTCCAACTAAAGTTCGGATGTTGCTTTCACCCAGGATTATATGTGTTGGAATAGGGGTTATTGTTCCGGTTGAAATTACCCATGTAGCTTACGAATGCTGGATTTGATGGGCATTCATCAAACACATGATCTTCACCACAATAAACACAACATAGTTCGGTTGATTTTATCTCTTGGACTGTAGTAGGCCTTTTCATTATTTTAATCATATTAGCATAAGAAGATACTTGGGCTGTTAATGAAGTGATTGCGTCCAGCTCCATAGCTCCAACAGCTCTCTTTGCCGTCCCAGCTCTTGTTGTCGGATATTGATAATCATTGTTGGCAATATTTTTTCAAATCTCATATGCTTTATTATAAGATTTATCCAACAAAGTGCTATTAGCAGAAGCATCAACTACCATACTTGTATGTGTATCCAGCTCATTATAGAATATCTCCATCTGAGTCTAGTGTTGAAATCTATGTATCGGACATTTTTTAATTAAAATTTTAAATCATTCCTAAGCTTCATATAGTGTTTCATCCTCCAATTGCCGAAAAGATGTGAATTTATTTCTAAGCTTGGCATTCATATTTGGGGGATTATACTGTAGCAAAAACCTTGGGTAAAAATCATTCCATAATTCTACTGTTCCCAATGATAAAGCATTCAACCATACTCTCGCACGATCTCTTAAAGAATATGGAAGCAGTTTAAGTCGCAGAGAGTCTTCAGGAACACCCTGTTGCCTAAACAAGTCACAAACCTCTAGAAAAAGTCATAAATGTAGTCTTAGATCTTCAGTGGGCAGTCCACCAAATGATCCCACTATTTGCAACCTCTCAAACATTACCGGTTTCAGCTCAAACTGCTAAGACTGTATTTATGGTCTAACTATCCTTGGATTTAAGTCATCCAAAATTGGCACAACATGCTCTCAGATTGGTCTATCTCGGTCATCTATCACCCCACAACCATGAAGATTAGGGCTCTGACCATTCAAATTATCATTCAGACCAGGTATCACCCTACAAACAAGAGGATTAACATCTTGACCATTCGGATTATCATTGAGGCCAGGATCATTCCTGTTCTTAGCCAATTTTTACAATTCTTTCTGCATTCTTCATAATGTTCTTTCGATCTCTGGGTCAAAAGGATATTCTTTGTTAGCAAGAATGCCTCTTCTCATGCACTGATGGAAAACATGTAGAAATTACATACAACTAAGTTAAATAAGACTCATGAAATTAAGTAAAATAACCAAACCAAATTACACCAAATTCTCGATCCCCGACAACGACACCAAAAACTTGTCGCGTACGAATATGATATGCGAATTGTGAAAGTATACACGTCGAATTAAGTAATAAAGTGATAAAGTGAGATCATTTCCATAGGGATCGAATATGGTATAGAAATGGTAAAGTTATGATAATGATTAATGTTATGGCAAAACCGAGTTAAGTACGTAGTGGTAAATTAAAATAATAAGGATAAATGCAAAATGTATATTGACTAATATTGGAAAATGTTAAGGCAAAGCAAGAGTAAAAATGCAATGGCAATTATGAGAATAATTATGTGAATAAACTGCGAGCGAATAAAAAAATAACTAAGAATGCTATGGCAAAGATACTACAACAACGGATTGAAGGTCTACGATTTCAATTTGGAAGGTTGGGATTACTAAGAATCTGCCCTTACTTTCAGTAATGCGTCAGCATAATCGTACTTAATCTACTGCTCTAAAGAGACCTAAAATGACCTACTTCTTTTGAGAGTAAGATCTCAAGCTACTTGACTTGTATCTATAGGCCTTAGCACGATACACTGCACTGTTTTGTCTTCATTCTATACAAATGATGCTCTATGTCTAGAGTCTGCTATAGGTATTAGGTCAAATACCCACTTGTATCATTCAACTTCTGTCCAACTAATCCAACCTTTTTAGAATTAGATTTAGTTTATGGGCATACTATACACTCATCTATATCTAGGGAATGTACACATACAATTGGGAAATAAAAAAATTTGAATGAGACAGTAGATTAAATAAACTATATGCTTCAAGCATTAAAGAAAATAAAAGCTTTAATCTTGTAATCCCAACCCTATGAGATTTAGCTCATGAGTTGGTAATTAAAATTCAAGTTCGAAATAACACCCAACGTCGTTTTGATAAATTCAATTCACAGGAGAACAAAATAAGAAATAATGGCAGAACTTAGGAAGATGGTTGTCGCCAAACCAGTCCGCAATCCAATAGCATAGTGTCCTATGGTGGCTAAAAGGGGCTGCCTTCAGTTTCCTCTTTCTATCTCTAGTTAGTCGCTACCCTCTATTGTTGCCTCTGGATTTTCTGCCTTTAGAGCTTTCTCCTTTGGCTTTTTATAAGCATTTCTTCCAAGGGTAACTCGAACAGCTCACGATATCTTCTCTTCTTTTTTAGGTAGATTATTCAGGTACAAGTAAAGTTAAGCTGAAACTGGTATGCGTTGAGTGTTGACTCAGTCATCTTCCTGAAATTGCGATGACATACAAGGAGGCAAACTGTCCAATCTTTTGCCTCGACAAACCTTCACTCCGTTACTTCTTTCTCCACATCCTGTACCTACCCAACCATAAAAACACAACCCCTCTACATGCAATTAAAAGAATCTAACATGTCAACATAGTCCAAGCTCCTAATGCAAATGATAAAAATACTAATAAAATGTCCTAAAATGCCACTAAATGTACCTAAGTACAAGCAATTAGCTAGGTCTAGAGGAATGAAATCTAACACTTTTCAAGAGTTATCAATAACTAATCTGTCGTCAAATATAGTAGTTAATTCAGTCTCTTTTCGCACTTAATAAGCCTGTTTTCTAGGCAATTTAGTATTTAGTATACATGTTTGCAGTATTTAGCAGTTAGGATTAAATATGTAACGACTTGATTTTCCAGTGGTGTCAAAATTACGATTTCCAAATGTCATTTCCGTAAATCGTGTTCATAAATATTAAATAGCTAGTATAGAAATATATTAAAATTTGGTCTAGTAATTTTGTTTGATTGAAAGTAAGTTAATTTACAATTGTAATGATCCTAAAGTTAGTGGTTGTGAAAAATGAGATATCAGGACCTCGTTTTCGTAAAGCAAGTCCATAAATATTTTTATTAAATATTTATAGAGATATTGTATAGGTGACTTGAATTTTGAATAAGTAATTTTGCCGAATTAGTGACTAATTAAGGTATAAGGACTAAATTGTAAAAGTGGTAAAAGTTAATCACTATAGATTTTTAGTTGCTCAAAAGTCAAAAGGACTTGTTTAGAAATTAAAACAATGTTTTTAAGTGGAAAATTATACCATATGTGATATA
>JABEZY010271748.1:0-30661 GCA_013467495.1 Gossypium gossypioides
ATGATATATTTAGATGTTTCTAAAAAGATAATATTCATAATAATAGTCTAACACAAATTAAGTGGATATTTAATATTTTGAAAATAAAATTTTATTTTCATTAATTTAACAACTTTTTAATATAATGTATTCAGACAATACAAGTGAAAATGAAAAGAAGTTGGAAAAGTAAACCATGCGTGTGAAAATGAAAAGGAGTTGGAAGAGTTAATCGTAGATTATCAAGGTAATACGGCATGAGATCCTCCGCCACTCCCAGCGACAAACCCCCTCAGCTTCCTCGAACCCATCGAAGTTTCTGGAATTTCTTTAGATTCCTATCCTAACTTTCGCTCCTTCCATCCATGTTTTATTACTAATCTAATCATTTATCTGTAACACTAAAACGCGCTTACAAACAGTAATCCATCGTAAGGTTATTTCTGTAATTTCATTACCCGACCCTCTCCATTTATTATATAAACCCACGATTCCGGCTCCATTTCCCGTGTCCTCCGTAGCTAGACTACAGTCAACTTTGAATTTAATTTTCTTTTTTGTTTGTTTGTATAATCTGTTGGTGCTTACTGATTCTGTAAAGACCGAGTTCCATTTTTGCCCTAGTTGTGCTCCCGAGTCCAATGGAGAGAGGTGGTGGTGGCTATAGAGAAAGAGGATATGGCGGAAGAGGTCGTTACTATGGTGGTCGAAGAGGAAGAGCAAGAGGAAGAGGTAGAGATGGCAGCGCTGATCATCAGCCTCCGTATCAGGCGCCCATAGGCCAAGGGCAAAGTGGGGCCAACTGGAACCCAACTAACTCTCAAGTGGGTCCTTATCAGGACGGCGATGCGAGGGGTGGTCAGGCTGGTGGTGGTCGTGGTAGAAGGGGAGGGTGGGTTCCTCGGCTTCAACCGGAGAGACCGGATTATAGTTATGAGGTCGAATCAGCCAGCGGCAGAGGCGGCGGAACTGGTCGTGGGCGAGGGAGGAGGCCTTTCGGGCCCGTTGCTGCCCCAACACTGGAGCCTGAAGATAACATACCTGCATTGCCTCCTAGTCCTCCTCCTCCACAGTCTGTCCCAGGTATAAATCATTTCATTTGATCTTAAATTTGGTACGACTTTAGCATGAGTTGGTGTTGATTATGAAGTTAAATCTGGTATGGCTTTAGGCATGGGTTGTTAGTTTGCTTTTGATAATTTTCCCTTTTTTTTCGTTACAGATTCTGTTGTGATGAATGTTTCAGAGCAGTTGGCTTCTACATCATTATCTTCCGAGAATCAAAATAGACATAACCCAATTATGCGACCGGATGAAGGTGGAAGAACCGCTCTTGCAACTGTCAGGCTTAATGTTAATCATTTTCGGGTGAAGTTCAATCCGGAAAGTATCATAAGGCATTATGATGTTGATGTCAGGCAACTGGAGTCTCCTAGGAATGGTCGCCCTGCCTATCTATCTAAGCCATTATTGTCTAGTATCCGGAAAAAACTATTCACTGATAATCCTCAATTGCCATTGTTGATGACCGCATATGATGGTGAAAAGAATATATTTAGTGCTGTTCGATTACCTGAAGGAGAATTCAAGGTGGAATCGTCCGAGGGGGAAGACGTGATGGCCCGTACATACATCTTTTCTATAAAGCTTGTGAATGAGCTCAAGCTTTGCAAGCTGCGGGATTACTTGTCTAAGAAAGCCTATTCAATACCTCGTGACATATTACAGGGGATGGATGTAGTTATGAAGGAGAATCCGGTAATGCATATGGTTCCTGTTGGCCGGAGCTTCCATCCTTATGAATCTTGTCCAGAAGATGATCTTGGATATGGCATCACAGCATCTAGAGGAATCCGATATAGTCTCAAACCCACGTACCAGGGTCTAGCACTTTGCTTGGATTATTCAGTTTTAGCATTTCGCAAGAAAATGCCAGTTTTAGATTTTCTAGCTGAGCACATTCCTGATTTTAATGTGAATAATTTTCGGAGGTTTAGACGACATGTTGATCAAGCCTTGAAAAACCTCAAGGTTAATGTAACCCATCGACGTACCAAACAGAAGTATGCTATAGTTGGGTTGACGCGAGATGACACTCGCAATGTTTCATTTCCAGATGCAAATGATCCAAAAGTGCGAGTTAGACTCGTTGATTATTTCAGGGAGAAATATGACAATAATATTAGATATTTGGATATTCCTTGCCTAGATTTGAGCAGGAACAATCGGATGAACTATGTCCCAATGGAGTATTGTGTCTTAGCTGAGGGTCAGATTTATCCAAAGGATGACTTGGATCGAGAAGCAGCTTTTATGTTGAAGAACATATCCCTGGCAAAGCCACATGAAAGACAAAGCAAGATCTGTGGTATGGTTCAATCCAAGGATGGACCATGTGGGTATGTATACAAAACAACTGAGCCTTTTATTTCTATGCATGCTTTCATGACTTGTCTGTTTTGTTGCTTTGTTTCCTACAAAGCATTTTTCCCCTTTTTTTTGCAATTATTAGTTTTTCAACATTAATTTTCTGCCTGCTTGGCACATTGAAAATTCTTGAACTTTAGAGCAGGGGTACACATTTATTCTCTTTCCTTTCTAAAAAAGTTTTTGGTCTTCATCTTGTATATAAGTTGAGACAATTATATATCATTGTGTTGATGCAATTGTCTAATACACTGTGAAGTCAATTTAGATAGCCGTGTATTCAGTTCTGAACTTCATGCCATGATGGTGAATACTATTAGTTGGGTACTGTTGAAATTTCCGTCTTGCATTAAGTGCCTTGGTCAGTAAATTTTGGTTATGCTCGTAAATAGGGTGCATTCTTGGCATGAATGATTAGAGCTTGATCGCTTTTTTGGGTGTTCTATATGTGATCCAAAACACTTTCCAATTCACTGACAGTGTACACGTGTTATTGACGTAAGAAAGTTGCATGCATCATCCTATGCTAATACCTTAATACTCCCTCACTGAAAACGTAACCTGTAATATGAATTTGTTTTTGCATTGTTGAATTTTCTTGAAATCATGTGTAATTATATAGATATTTCTATTTATGCCATATCTAAAATCCTTAACTAAGTTCGGTGTCATGAGTTAAGTAGTCATTTAATTTTACCAAAAACTCCTCTTTAAAAAAATTCACTCAAATAATAGCATAATAATGCTATTTAAATGTTTTTATATTATATTTTTATAAATAAAAGCATCCACTCTTTCAAAACAGACTTCCCACTCCCACACTTGAAAACCTAACACCCTCCTAAAAAAACTCTACTTTTATAAATTACCATTATCTTCGAAGATATTTTTTTCTTAAAAAGATTAATCATGTATATTATCTATTCTTTTACTCACATAATATGTGTTACATAATCTAGTGTAATATTATACTAATATATTTTTTTCTGGCAGTGGAAACATTATCCACAATTTTGGTATTGAAGTTGATACTAGGATGACACCAGTGGAAGGACGTGTGATTGGACCTCCAGTTTTGAAGTTGGCTGCTCCGACTACAGGCAAATTGTTGAAGATAACAGTTGACAAAAACACATGCCAGTGGAACCTGGTTGGAAAAGCTGTTGTGGTAGGCAAAGCAATTCAGTGCTGGGCTGTGATAGACTTTACCCAGGCTGATCGATTGAAACTGAACTGTGATTCATTCATTCCAAAGCTGAGGAATAGGTGCAGGAATCTTGGAATGACAATGGAGGACCCCATCTTATATGAACCGGCTCGAATGCAAATATTTTCTGATGGGAATGGACTTCTTCAACTGCTTGAAAATGTTACTCGTCGAGTACATAAACTTGGTAGAGGAAATTTACAATTTCTACTTTGTGTAATGTCGAGGAAGGATGATGGCTACAAATGTCTTAAGTGGATCTCTGAGACAAAAATTGGTGTGGTGACTCAGTGTTGCTTGTCCAACCATGCAAACAAAGGGCAGGACCAATACCTTGCTAATCTTGCTCTGAAAATCAATGCTAAGCTTGGGGGCAGCAATGTGGAGCTGAATGACCGGCTTCCCCACTTCCGTGGTGAAGGTCATGTTATGTTTATTGGAGCAGATGTTAATCATCCTGGTTCTCATAATAATACTGACCCATCCATTGCTGCCGTAGTAGCAACAATGAACTGGCCTGAAGCTAATCGTTATGCAGCAAGGGTTCGACCCCAGATCCATCGCAAAGAACAGATCCTAGAGTTCGGTGAAATGTGTTTGGAGCTTGTCGAATCTTATGCTCGTCTAAATAATGTTAAACCAGAAAAAATTGTGCTCTTCCGTGATGGGGTTAGTGAGGGTCAGTTTGATATGGTTCTTAATGAAGAGTTAATGGATCTCAAGAGTGCATTCCAGAGAATCAATTATTTTCCTACAATCACCCTTATTGTTGCTCAGAAGCGACACCAAACTCGTTTCTTTCCCGACGGAAAGGGGGATGGGGGTCCCACGGGTAATATTTCACCTGGCACAGTTGTTGACACTAAAATTGTGCATCCTTTCGAGTTTGACTTCTATCTTTGTAGTCACCATGGAAGCCTTGGTACTAGCAAGCCTACACACTACCATATCTTGTGGGATGAGCATGGGTTCTCTTCTGATCAGTTGCAGAAGCTTATCTACAACATGTGCTTTACATTTGCGCGGTGCACAAAACCAGTATCTCTGGTTCCACCTGTGTACTATGCCGACCTTGTTGCATACAGGGGGTGGCTGTACTACCAGGCAATGATTGGAAGACAATCTCCCATTTCAACATCATCCTTATCTTCATCAATGACATCGTCATCATCAATGTCATCTGCAGCTTCATTCCATGACTGGTTTAAGCTGCATGCAAACCTGGAAAACATGATGTTTTTTGTTTGAAGCATGGCCAAATTCCGTTCAAGCCCTGAACGCAGGTTTACTCCTTTTCTAAGCATCTAGTGAAGGGGTTTGTGCGTGAATCTAATGGGTATGAAGGCTTCTAGCTTCTCCTCTTATACATTGTTGGTTTATATAACAGTGAGTCGAGGGAACTGAATATACTATTGTTTCCATTATTCCTTCTTTTCTGGAATTCAGTTATGGATTTGGTTTATTTTGCATGCTGAATTATCTATGGTTTGTTCCCAACATATAACCACACTTAGAATCTGAATAACCGCCCATTGTTTCATTCTCCTTCCAAGGGTTAGCATTGCCCTCAACCTTCACACGTTGGCCATTGATGTGGCACGTTTTCAGGTTGATTTTATTTGGATGTAATTTTTAAAATAATAAAAAGAAGAGAATTCTGGTTAAAAACAGTAGTAGGTGATAGACTCGGCTAATTATGTTAATTTCTTATTGAATAACTATCTAAATCTACTAAGATATACATCAACTGTTGAGGATGTTAGATGGTGAAGGAGTTTTAATTAGTTCCTATAAGACGCACACCAATGTAAGATTTTTTTGAACCTCTATAAGCTATACATAAGCTATACATCAATGCATATATCTATATCTTGAGGTCATTTTAGTCATAAATTTTAGACTTATCAATAACCGAATCAAATGGGTAAATCACATTCACTAAAGATAAACTTCATCACTTCAATCTCTTTTGCATTGTAGGCTCAATTATTAAATTAGTTTTTTATTTGTTTTATTTAGTTAATTATTTTATTTTTACTCTTTTAATCTTGCATTGAGATTTTTATCTTATTATTTTAAAAATTGTGAGTCTCTATGGTATCGATCATCGGAATACTTCTTTCAACAAAATTATTTTGTTGTAATTTATTACTTGACAGTGATATTGTATACTTGCGAGTATTGATGGAAAGTGGCAACGATTTTTAAGCTTCAAGCTTATATTGTTTTTACCATTATTTTTATCTACTTTTTGTGCGATCAAGTTTTTGACGTCCTTGTTGAGGTGAGGATAAATTTATAGAATAATAGAGTAAAACTTAATCAACATAGGAATTAGAATATTTTTAGTTTAATTGTATGCGGATGTAATAGGAGAACAAAAACAAAGTTTATGGGATCATATTTTTCCTTGGGGGATAGAAAAAGAATCTAGCATTAGAAAGCCATTAATAAAAACACTCTTCCGAAATAAATCCTAAGATGATTAGGCTTATATTATCCTTAACCCAATTTAAGATAAAAACCCAAGTTCTCATTTAATTCGCTGTAGGGATATTTGTACAATTTTAAAATCTCAAAAATCACTGAAGAAGAGGTAAAATTATTGTTGATATACTCTTCACTTTATGTGGAGAAGGTAGTAAATGGTTGGAAACTTTAGATCCTGAATCTATCAAAACTTGGGATGAATTTGTCCCATGCAAAAATTTTTGTATGTTCAAGAAGAATTTACACATTTTGGTAGGCACAGGAAGGATTCAAAGGGATGCTGCGACAAGTGTTCCATCATGGTTTTACCATACATGAACAAATCTTAATTTTTTATGGTGGATTACGAGAAAAATGCGTGAATGCACCTTGATACTATAGTTGGTGGTACTCTTTTATTTAAAAAGCCATTGAGAAACTCAAAATTATATACTAGAATGAGGTCATATCGGGGAAGGCATCATTTGTATGAAATACCAAGAATGAAAAAGAATTGGCAAAATTCAAGGAAATAGTTGAACGGTTAGAAAAATAAATGGATCGAATAATGTGCTTAAAGGAGTAATGTGATCACTTGCATGCATTAGAACGACAAGATGTGGAGATGGTTAAGTATGGAGAAAAGTTGAGAGAACTTCAGCAAGCATGCGAGTGATTGCATGCGATTATATACCAAGAGATGATTCGATAAGACCCTCCGAATCAATTATAGAATAAGAAAGCAGATTAGATTCAAATGAAATGGATACCATAACTAGCTCAATAGATGATGAAAGCTACATAGAAGAGACAACAGAGATTCCACGGCAAGTAGAATGAGTATGTAATGCTCATATTGACATTGGAACCATTTGATCTTGAAGATACATGAATGATCTCATCAAGTGAGAAACAACCAACCTTAGAAATGAAACCTCTCCCAGGTCATTTGAAGCACGCTTACTTAGGAGAGAACGAAACACTGCTACTGGTTATCTTAACAAGTCTTGACCAAACCCAAGAGAAACAATTTTATCAGTTTGAAAGTCCCACAGAAAAGCAACAAGATGAACTATTATGAACATCAAAGGTATAAGCCATTCCATATATTAACATAAAATTCTATTTAATGAAGGGTATAAATCGAGATTTGACAAGCATCGAAGATTGATTCCAGCAAGGCAAGATGTATTAAAAAAAAAGGAAATGGATAGATGTTGGAATAGTCTACCTCATCTCTAACAATGAATGGATAAGTCCAACGCAATGCCTACTAAAGAAAGAAGGGATAACAATAATTACGAACGAGAAGGATGGGAAGATCCCAACCAAAATTGTGACTAAATGGCGAATTTGCATCGGTTATCAAAAATTAAATAACACAACTAAAAAAGATCAGTACTCATTAGCTTTCATAGATAATATGCTACATTGATTAGCAGGTAAAGGTTTTTATTGCTTTCTAGATGAATATTCAGGATATCATCAAATTCCTATACATATAGATGATCAAGAAAAAATTACTTTTACTTGCTCGTATGGTAAATACTCTTTTCAGATTGTGCAATGTGCTAGGAACCTTTTAGAGATGTATGACTACTATTTTCTCGAACATGATGGATGATGGAATAAAGGTATTCATGAATGAGTTTTCTGTATATGAATATTATTTTGGAGAATGCCTCACCAATTTAGACAAAATATTTAAATATTTACAAAGAATGAGAGATTATATTCTTGTATATTTTGGAGGGGATCCAACATCCCTTAGATATACGAATCTAGACTTCCAAACGAGCAGGGATTTTAGGAAATCGTCGCCGGGTTGTGTTTTTTTCCTATGTTGTGGAGCCATAGTGTGGAGAAGTGTCAAGTAGAGTTGTACTGTTGACTCCATTACGAGGGCCAAGTATGTGGCCACTTTTGAGAAAAAAAAGAAAGAAACAGTTTGGCTTCGAGAGTTCTTAATAAATCTTGAAGTCATTCTTAGTATGAAAAAAAACTATCACACTGTATTGCAATAGCACGATGTGAAAATAGCTAATACTAAGGAAATAAGGAATCATAAGGGGACAAAACACAATGACTGTAAGTAACACATCATATGAAAAGTGGTAGCAGACAAAATAGTAAATGTAGTTAAGTCGCATTTAATGAAAACTTTGCAGATTTGTTTACCAAGACTCAGGTGGCTAAAAGTTTTGAGAAACATGTTGAGGGTATGTAAATGCAAATTATGACTTATTTACTTCACTAGGGCAAGTGATATATTGTTGAGATTTTGTGCCCTTAGTACAATGATTTCGTATTTATGCTTGTAATTTTTCGAATAGATTGGTTACATAAAATTCTATAGTTAAACTATTATATTTTGTATAATTTTCCTTAATGGTTTTTAAATGAATAAGAAAATATTAGCCTATTGATGACCTAAGGTTTAACTAATACTAAGTTGTTGGTGCGTAGGGATAAAATAAACTTATGAGAAATTAATTGGAGGCTTCAAAGCGTGTAGTCATGCATCTTTAAGGTTCTATTCACCCCTACCTATACTTAAGTGTACAAAAGAGTTATTGGAAAATGAATCTTGAGGATATAATGAAGTCCAATGATTGTTTAGTTTTGCACTGATGAAAACAATCCATTAAGCATTGAGTGAAGCACAACAAGATTATTAATTTTTATAAAGAACTTCTACAGTAATTCTTTATAGGACAATCTTTGAATATAAAATATAGTGTGAGAGTAGAAAAGAAATTTGTTTCTATGTTTATAGGTTGTACCATGCAATTGAAAGTTCACTCCTATTTATAGGAGTTCAAATGTCTCTTCACAAATGCATAACTATCCAATATGCTTATTTGGATAATCACATCTATTACCAATAAACTAACTATTCAATATATGTATACTTGAATGGGTATATTTATTTTTTAATTAGCCAAATGACATAAATTTCGGTATTTAATAAGACATACATTGTCACAATGAATAGTGACAACTTTTGGTGAATAACCAAATGATATAACTTTTGGATCACTTGTAATCTTTCATTTGTAACTATTAGGACATTATAAAGATTTTGAAAATATTCCAACAATCTTCCCTAATTTTCAATATATTATAGATTTTGATAATTTTAGAAATTAAGGGGTGGGACTACCCGATAGTGAGACTAGCTAGGAAAGAGACAAGACGTTGAGAAAGTTTCGAGGTGAATCAAACCAGTGTCATTCCGAGGATGCAACGAGGGTGTTGCGAGAATGGATGGGGGAGAATGTCATGGTAAACAGTTTAAAGCCCGTAACCAAAGCACAAAGAGCATTCTATGTAGGTCAATCTATTAAATGGGGCTCATTTGATCCACTTAAACTGGCTCAATTTGAATAACAAGTAACGAAACCCATCTACTTGAAGCCTTGGTGGCCCATTGAATCACTTATGGTAAATTAGGGCTACCTTGGTAACTATAGAAAGTAATCTTAGAAGATTTGAAATCTGATAAGATTTGATTTTGTAATCTTAGGGATTATATAAATCCCTTAATTGTAGATAGGCTTCAATCTCGTCCGTCGATGTAACTCAATCTGTACCGTTGGTTTAGAGGAGCTCAGCTATAAATAAAGTGCCTCCCCCTTATTTGTAATTATTGATTTTATCCATTGTATTCTAAAGTGAATACTAATTGAGAACGTTTAATCAAACACCTTGTGGGCATTGTCTTTCTGTGACTATTTTGTTCTTTCAAGCTTTCTTTTGTTTTTGAGTTGCTTCTGCTTTATTTTTGGTGCCTTACAAGAATTTCTATCGAGAATTTTCAATTTGTGAGAGTTATGTTGACTTAGGCACATTTGAAGCGAAAAAATCACTTAAGGTCGCATGGATTGCAAGATTAAAGTTCTAGCCCCATAACACTAGCAGTCACATATTGATGATGCAATTTGTATCATTGAACTCAAGATTAGATGTTATACCAAATATTGAGTCGAGTTTATATCATGGGTGACTTAAATAACATAAAATGCCGGAAAGAGTCTAATTTGCCACAACGAATTGTGGCAGGTCGGTCGTAAGTCTACATGAGAAACGTGGTGGAACCGAAATTGAGACTTGAGAGGAGTTTCAAAGGAATTCAAGGCACAATTTTACTTGAAGTGTGTCGAGGACGAGGCTCAAGCAAAGTTGCAGCAGTTTATATAACGAGGCACAGTTAGGGGTATATGCAGGGTCTAGTGAACTTATGCTCTAGATTTTTTTTTTGAGTCAAAAGGAGGTGTTTTTCTCCTTCTTAGATGGTTGAAGCCATTGGCAATGCAAGAGCTACAACGCTGAGGAGTTCAAGAACTTACTAAAGCCATGACGATAGCGGAGTCTTTAATTGAACTTGTTCCGAGGAAAGACAAGTTCGAGTCTTCCAAGACTAATGAGAAGGACAATGGTGGGGAATATGAAGAAGAAAATGATGAGTATGGAAATGGTAATAGTGGCAATGGTGACAATGGGAAACCACAAAATAGGAAGTGAAAAACCAACAACAAATCGAAGGAGAAAAGGAGCGAGATAAAATACTTCCTTTGTGACGATCCACATATGGTGAGGTACTGTCCGAAGAGATTCATGCTTTCTACTATCAAAGGGGATGATGAACTGAAAGAAGCCCATATAACTTGATTCAATCGTAAAGGGTGTAGAAGCTAATAGGGCCAACGGGTGTAAGAAGAAGCCAGCGGAGTGCTTCTTGTGTTGCGGGCCACATAGGTTGCATGATTGCCTAGAGCGATCTAAGCTATCTGCGTCCAATAAAGGAGATGGAATTGAGCCTAAGGAGGATAGTTTATCGAAGCTTGGATCAATGATACTCATTCCTACAGAGAGGGATTGCAAGTAGGAAGGGTTGATGTTTGCAGACACGAACATTGCAGGCTAAAGGAGGAGTGCTCTTGTTGACACAAGAGCATCAAACTTGTTCATATCAGAGAATTTTATAGGTAAACTTGGCCTTTCGGTTAGCAAATCGACCAAGATGATCAAGAATTTCGAAAAGGTCCCAACTGTAGGAGTAGCACAAGGAGTTGAGCTACAAATCGATCAATAGAAGGGCATCAAAGACTTTAAGGTAATTCATTTAGATGATTATAATTCCGTACTTGGATTGAAATTTCTTGATTAGATTAATGTTATCTTGGCTCCATTTTTTGATTGCTTGCATACCTTGGATACTCAACGACCACGATGCACTGTAGAAACATATAAGTAAGCTGATTATCCAATACTTTGGATGACAAAAAAGATGAATTAGGCTAAGAAATATTGCTTTGACCCGTCTTGAATATGGTTGCTAAAGAGAATTAAAATTCTTTTCAATTAGGTTGCCAAAATCGTCCAACAATGGGTAGAAAAGCCCAAATTCGGCAAGACATCAAGAGCAACCCAAAATCAACTTTGGAATAACTAAAATAAAGGTCCTTGGATGTATGAAAAAAATCACAAATCAGCCCCCAAATAACACCTTGATTGCCATCCAACCCCTTGCATGATTCATGCATAAAATCAAGCATGAATCACGCAACCACTCAACCCTCATCCCGCAATTCATGGCTAGCCAAGCAAGGGAGAAATCCAAGGGATATGCAAGCTATTTTTAGCAAATTCCCAAGCCTCTTTTCAAGTATAAATAGCACCCACCATCCACTACTCAAAGCATTCCACACATCCTTCATCACATCTTTCATTTATCATCTTTCTCTCTTTTCTTCTACGCCAAAAGAATTCCATCTCCCCATTTCCTTTTAGTTAGCTTTTTCTTGAGAAAAACTCTCTTGGTCGGCCACCTTGAGGAGAAATTTACAAAGGAGCAATTGCGAGAATTGGAGGAAGCCACCATGATCAATCTTCGGGGAATTGCCGAACTCATCAAAGCATTTCTTCTTCCTTTATATTTTCAATTGTTATTGTTCAAACATGATTGCAAATTGTTTAAATGTTTTTCCATTAATGATGATGACTTAAATTTGTTCTAGCTAGAATAATTACAATGATTTGATTAAATTCATTCGATTCATGTTTCTATTGTTTTGTGCCTCAGTTTTTCATGCTTACAATTAAAATCATTCACGTTATTCATGCATTAAAATATGTTTGGATGCATTAGAATTAGTTGCTTAATCCTAATCAGACGGTGCTAATAGACAAAATAATTGGAAGGTGCATGCTTAATTTATATCCTAATCAGAATAAATTAAATGTTTGTAATAATATAAGAGAACACTATTATCTTGCATAACTTTAGGTTTATGTGATTAAATTGTTTCAAACCTAATCTATCCTTGTTACTTCACATAAATTCTAAGGAATCCTTAGTTAAATATGAACATAGAAATATACATTTTTTTAAGTACAAGATTTCAAAAGAACTTATATTAGATTCCAAGTTAATGAAATATCGAGTTGTCATGGAATATTTTCCGGAACATTGTTAAACATGATGAAGAATGAATTGAGTCAAGTGTTGTAATTGTTATATCTTATTCATGTTATTATTTTTAAAACTTGTGAACTATTAATTTTGCAATTTTTGATTAATAGATATAGTCCATGTGGAGACGATATTCTTTTACTTACTTATTACTTGATCTATTTCATCTCATTGCATTTAGTTAATTTATTTAATTTTAACATCCATCTCCTCAAAATAGTGTTTTCTTTACCAACTCCTGAACTCTTAATTTTGCAATTTTTGATTAACAGGTACAGTCCCTGTAGAGACGATATTCTTTTACTTATTACTTAATAACGACTGTGTACACTTGCACATTGTTAAACATGATGAAGAATGAATTGAGTCAAGTGTTGTAATTGTTCTATCTTATTCATGTTATCATTTTTAAAACTTGTGAACTATTAATTTTGCAATTTTTGATTAACAGATATAGTCCATGTGGAGACGATATTCTTTTACTTACTTATTACTTCATCTATTTCATCTCATTGCATTTAGTTAATTTATTTAATTTTAACATCCATCTCCTCAAAATAGTGTTTTCTTTACCAACTTGTGAACTCTTAATTTTGCAATTTTTGATTAACAGGTATAGTCCCTGTAGAGACGATATTCTTTTACTTATTACTTAATAACGACTGTGTACACTTGCACATTCTGTCGCGAACCACCATCTCTCTTACATGATATTTCCCTACGGAACTAAATCTATGATAGATATACTCTCTATATGCTTTCCTCAAAGAGGAATAGTCTTGACAAACATATCTATCATTCGTATATTCCATATTAGTACCTATTTCTGATATTTAGTTTCATTTAGCATCCCTTTGCGGTTTTTAATGGTGAATACGTATTTACGATCTTAAGATAAATATTCCTCTTTTTGACCATACACCAGGCACTACTGACACATCATTTCCTAGGTCTGATTCTTGCAGGGTTAACACCTAGATGCCCTATCGGCTTCCATAACTACTATTTTGGTGAACTATTTCCATTTCCACTACCGTTGCCTTATTCAACGAATTCTTCAGAATCCGCTTGCTAACTATAGCTCGCCAACACTAGCATTTTCTTCTAACCATTTTTCCATATTCGTGAATTTCTATAATTGCTGTCTTGGCGGTCTACCCCATGTTAAATGTCCCAACAGACTACCTTGTGTTTAATGTCTCGGTAGACTACATATACCGCAATAGCCAAGCTACGGTCTTGTTCATCAGGCTCTATGATCAATGTCCTAACAAACTTTTCTATGTTTACTGTCCCGACGAACTGAATCGTTTTTAGTGTCCCGATAGACTCTTTGTGCTGCCACAACTGAGCTATGGTCTTACAATATACCCCATGTTTAACGTCCTAGCGAACTACCCTATGTTTAATATCTCGGCGGACTGCCATGTTTTCCATGTCCTGGCGTACTCTCTATGCTATCATAATCGAGCTATGGTCTTACATTATATACCCCATGTTTAACATGCTGACGGACTCCATTGGTCGCCATAGTCGAGCTATGGTCTTACACGTTAAACCTCTTTGAAGTGTCGCCCCGAATGACCTTACCGCCATCAGGGTGTCCCACATAGAGCCTATTGACTACTATTGCGGTGTTGCTCTATGAAACCTAATAACAGTCGTCATAGTGTTGCTCTAGAGAGCCAATCAATATGACTCCATTTCTTATTTAACCTTGATTCTTGAACATTATAGTGTCCCCTTCACAAGGCCCGAAGCTTCGCACATCAGAGTTTGCACCTAGCAACACCGTATCGCAAAATCTTAACCAAATGCCATTCCCCTACCCATTCACCCATTCCTCTATTTTTTCCACTTTTAACCTTAATGCTCGAATACCGCAGTGCACCCAACAATACCGTATGAAGGTAAACGGTATCACCATTTCCCAAAACATCTACCCAATCCTAACTTCATCTATCCCATCAATCTTTTCCCTCCGTACTCCATAATTTATAAGCACACATGTACAAACATATGATGACATAAACATAATAGCATGAAGCATGCCAACTTAGATATTCATTACTATAACTATTTTATGCATACTGACACACTTGCGGATAATTAATTACCTACTCAACCTCGTGCATACATAACATTATCAAAAAACAGGGATCATACATCATCATAGAACTCATCATGGACTCATCACATTTCATGCCAGTATACAATTTTCTACAAATGGAGTATAGAAACTCACTTGATGTTTCTTTGCCTCCTATGCTTAACTTTTCTGAATGCCAGAGCTCCCATGCTCCTAGAAGCTAAGCATTATAACCAAAAATCATGAGTAAAACTCAATATTTTCAGCTTAAATATCAAGTTTCCAAAAATATGCAGAGCCCCTAAAAGGTTTTGAAAATTCTTAACTTCATTTTCTTAATCTTACATACACCAAAGGGCTTAGAACCTTACTAGCTCACTAGATTCTCTACTTTTTCGACTCAAACCTCATAATTGCCTCTCCATGCAAAGCTTCCCATAACTATCTTTTCTTTACAAAAACCAAGGAAGAAGATGAAGAAGAGAAGAAAATAAAATATAACTGAGATGAATCCTTCCCGGGAAGTCATTTCCCAACTATTTATAACCCTTTACGCTCAATTATCAACCCTATTAAAACCATTCGTTGGTAATCATTTTGTCTCCTACTAAGGAACTGGCTAGTTTTAATCCAAACGAACCAAAATTGGATATCAACCTTGTCTGAATCTATAACACCCAAACCTAGCCTAGACGTTACGACTGAATTCTAGAGGTCACATTGACAACCGAAATGGCCAAGTAAAAATGATCAAACCTTCGGAAATTTGTTTTTCAAATGTTTTCTTATTGTCAGAAAATCTTAGTGGCTTTTATTTTATAAAAACGTGAATTTTACCGAGTTTAAAATAAGATCCAATTAAATAAAAGTTCTTATTAATTTTGGAAACATATTTGACTTATAATTCACTTTTTAGAAATTCAAGTACGGATTTTGCAACAGAAAAATACGATGAATTTAATCTAAGTTGAGTAACATGTATTTTTTGGTTTAAAAATAAGTATCTATATCCAATCAATGAGATATGTATGCATGCATAAAAACCCCAAAACAAAGAGAAAAATCTAAACCACAAACCAAATAACTTTACTATAAAAAAAGCCAATAAATTTAGGAAAAACTTAAGCAGAATAATTTATAAGTCCGAAGTCTATCGTATGTCCGCATGCCATGTCCGATCCTAGTCTCGAGCATTACCTGAGATGGTTGAAACTATGGGTGAGTTAACTAGCTTAGTGTGAGTTTAAACAATAAGAACATTCAAATATTCATTCAAATATCATTCACCATTAATAACATTGTAACACCAACATAGCATAAACATTACCATTCAAAAGTGTCATGGACATAACATAATGCATAATGAATTCCTACCTCAACCATCCGCTACACACCATGAGTTCCATAGAACTTGTCTGCCAAATTCCATACATTACGAGCTAAGCTCGATATGGTTAAACTACTATTATATGTAATGCAGATATACTACCATTCAAAATAAATATGATATAATTGCCGTTCTCCTCATTACTCTTGGTGCAGTGCACTGAAAACATATATGCAGACTTAATATGCCGCCATTACTCCACGAAACTCCACCATCATCCATATAATCCAACCTCATGCACATGCGATTTTTCATACAAATTTCAATCAAAATCATGTTTCCTTTACATTCCCATTTCAATAGCATGTTATACTTGCTCTCATAATAGCATTCACTTCCGTTCGGTAATAACACTTATCAATCATTCAATTTCACCATCAATACGGTGACATTCCAACATGCCATGATTTCATTATTATTCATAAACAATTTTCCAGTGCATGTGTAGCAGTCTTTCATTCAGTATATTTCACAGCATTTTACCCAAACATACATTTCATTTTCATTCTGTTACATGCTACTCATACAACGAGCATACATTATATCACAAAACAATTCATATTAATTCATACCAATACCAAACATTCAATCACTCATGTAACCTTGCAAACATGCTATTTAACTAGGGCTCGAAACGTACCTTATTCGGCCACCTTGAAATCACTTACTTAGCCATTTAACTAAGTCCGACCAACAAGCTTAACCATCATTTTAAGTATTAAAAAATATTATTCAACATTTAAATTTTATAGGTTAAACCCACACCTTATTTTCGCACAATCGTAGCACTACTTGCGAAACTTGCGATTCCTCTTTTAGACTTAAACTAAACCTAAATTAAAATAAAATATTTATCAAGTTAAAATGCTGCCAAATCAACCCTAAAACACCCTCTTAAAGGTTCAACCAAATCAATGTTACCATAACAATTTTCAGATCTAAAGCGACTAGGTTACTTATATTAGTTTGATACAAAACGTACGAGCGAATGAGATCTGTAGTCACTGCTGATCTGGGACATTTAAATCAACACCTAAACATAATTAATCCCCAAAAATCAGTAACCAAAATCTCCCATTCAGACTTTAAAGCAATTGGCCAAAGCAGAAATTATTAACAAAGCGAAACAATGCAAGATTTTGCACAAGTTTGTACTTTGCACTACCCATTACCCAGATCTGAGTTGTCGGATGAACATCTTAGTTAATTACTCAATTAGGAACTTCTAAATCAGATCCAAATAGAGAAAAAAATACAAAAAATAACAAAATTAAGGGTGACAACTGAAGAAAAATGGTTGTCCTAAAACAATGATGTTCTAAGGGGGTGGCAACACCACTTGAGGCAACATAAAAGATAGGTCTGAGGCGAAACAAAGAAGGATCTTTGGACAAGCAAAAAGAAAAATTTTAAGGGTTGAAATGATGATTTATTGGCTGTAAAAAAAAGCAGCAAAAAATTGGCACACAAAGCACAACAACAGAAAAAGAAAAATAGGACTTACCGACATTGATATGAACAAGAGAGATAGGGCAGAAATGGACAGTAAAGGTGGCTGTTAGGAGAAAAAAGAAGGGAATTTTAGGGCAAAAAATAGGGCTGGTTTAGGAGGTTTAGACGTTCATTAGGGTGGCTAAAAAAAATAAAAACTCTAACAAAGGCGTGACACAACTGTGATGAAATTTTAGAGAAAGGAAGAAACTTTGAGATAAAAAATAAGAGAGGAGAGGAGAATGGCTAGGGTAGGAGAAAATTTGACTTAAATCTTAAAAATAAGTAGAAATTTTATATTTATACCTAGGTTAAAAGGCATGGGTGACACAAAAATAAGGGGAAAGAGAAAAATTAGCAAAATTAAGCTATTTTGCAAGGGAAGGGAAATCAAACTTGGGTTTCTAAGCGAATTGCACTGTCTACTTCTTTTGTCTTAACCACTAGGACAATTCCTCATTATTGAAATAATTTCACCAACTTTAAAGAAAAATTTGGGATGTTACAGGTTTGAAGCAAAATTTGCAAAATAATAAAAATTTGCCAAATTTGCAAAACTTGCAAAACTTGGGTTTCAAGGACAAATTCACTATCACTTAACCATTAGACCTGTAACTCATATATTTTTTTTCCTAAAAACGCATAGATAGGGCGTGACCTCTCTCTCTCTCTCGATTCACAATCTCGATTCTATTAACCCCCAATTTTTAGAATGTGACAGAATCAGTCACTAAATTTTCCTATTTTTCAGTAGAGGCCACCAGCTTACAGCTTTTTCAATTTAATCCCCAATTTTACCTAATTTCCAGACTTAAAGGAAATCGAGTCTGACAACTCTCCCACCCTTCAAAAAATTTTGTCCTCAAAATTTCCTTTCATGCTCAGCCTTAGAGGCATACTTAGAGAAATTCTTCCTTATGCCTTCATATGGTTTCTGGAATACTTACATTTCATTCTTACAGAAACCTTTAACATGGCTTATCCTTTCGTACTATCGCTTTATACTCGCTCCGCTTGATTTGCGGACTCATTATCACTTAATGGAATTTAGATACAGGCTCCTTTTCAGATATCTAGTCACTCTGCTATTGGGCATACTCCCATTCATAGAGTCTCCTCACAAATCCTAATTTGCCAGATACTCTGAGGTGAAATCACTATCTGACTAACATCTTGATTTTAATTCTAGTGGGTAATCCCACAATTATTAGATTTATTTGTATGCTAACCCTTTCTATCTAATGGGTCAATCCTTTTGTGTCATAGGGCAGCTAAGCTTGCCCGTTGTAACAGCCCAAATTTTTAATAGTGTCGAAAATAGTGGTTTTAGAACCACAAAATCGACGAGAAAGTTCGTATAATTACTACATAAATTGTACGAGCCAATAATTTTATATTGAATTTTCTTTTGAGGAATTTTAATTAATTGAATTAATAGTTAATATAAGTGGGTCCAAAAGTCAAGTGGTTGTTGAAAATAACGTATTGGGGCCTCATTTTCGTAATTTAGGGCCGTAAATGTTTTTATTTAATATTTACAGAGTTGTATTATATGTAAATTGAAGTTTGGTCCAAAAATTTTAATGATTTATTGCTTAATTAAGGTAAAAAGATTAAATTGTAAAAGAGGTAAAACTTACTTGCTATAGATTTAAAATAGTAAAGGGACCAAAATGGTGATTAAATCATGGTCAAAAAGTCCAAGCAGTGGTGGATGTCAATCATTCCACTAACTTTTGGGTTATTTATTCATTTAGTCCTAATTAGTTTAAGGCTAAATTGTAAATAAGCTTGTTTAATTGGAATTTAATATAATTGAAGGACCAATTGTGTAATTGAACCCTCCTTAAATGGCCTAATAATAGAAATGATGTGGACTTCTTTAGATTATGGTTAATTGCAATTAAATCCTAATTAAATAAGGATTTACTAATTAGTCTATTTTTTAGTATGATCGAAAATGGTGGTTTTGGGCCACAACTCTAATGTTTCAGGCTGTAAATATTAATTATTTAATATTTACGAGGTCATTAGTGTCGTATTAAAATTTGGTTAGGAAATTTTAACATTTGGATGGTTAATTAAGTGAAAATGACTAAATTGTAAATATGAAAAAAGATGGATTTATTAGTTTAAAGGGGTAAATTAAAGGAGTTTGGATGGTAAATAAACCACCATTACCCATAGTGGACAGTTTTGGCTTTCATTTAGCTAAAATTTCATGAATTAATTAAGGGTGAAATAGTAATTAAGTAAATAAATAAAATTTAAACGAAATAAAAGCCAAATTTGCTATGAAATTTCATTGTTTTCTTCTTCCAAAGGCCGAAACACCATTGTTACAGGGAGAGCAAGCTTCAGCTAGCTAGGGTTCTATATTAGGTACGCGTTTGATGTTCATTTTTAGTAATTTTTGTGTTTTTGAGCTTGTATTAGCTTAATCTAGCTAACCTAAGGACTAATATGTAAAACTGTCAAATGTTATGGATTGTTCCATTGATGAATTTGAGTTTTTCTTGAAGTTTTATGGTAAAATATTAAGCTTGGTTGCTAAATAGGACTATTTTGTAAAGTAGTTTTTGTTAATTTTAATGTTCAAGGACTAAAATGTGAAAATAGTAAAAGTACAAGAACCTGGTGTCAAATAATAGCAAGTAGGGGATGTAGAAAGGTATTGAATAATTTGGCTGAAATTAATTATGGTTAAAAATGGTTAAATTGCAAGTTTTGAGCTTAAGACCTAAATTTTATAAAAGTAAAATATTGGGGTCAAATTTGTAAAAATGTCAAAAAGGACTTAATTGCATATAATGAGTTAAATTTTTTGTTGGAATTAGTGAATTGAATGAAATTATTATTTTAGATCAAGAACGAGTAAAAAATCGAGGAGAAGAGAAATTACCAAATAATCCTTGTACCTTTGTCATTGTTGCAATTTAGTCAGGTAAGTTCGTCTGGTTTAATTTTAATACAATTTAAGTGTATGTTATATGAATTTTATTGTTGAATTTTGAATAATATATTGATGCATGTAATTGAAAATGGAAATAATAATTTGATATGGTATCGATCACTGACTGAGATATTCTAAGCCGATGAATGTTTGGCTGTTGAATTAATACTTGCATATGAAATATGAGATAGTGAGATATTCATGTCTTGTTCTGTGATGGAATGCTCTTAACCGATGAATGTAGGATAGAGTATGATTGGCATGCCAATAAGTTATATTATGCGTGGTATGGGGTTGAGTTGAGCAATAGAGATGATTTTGTATATTCTCTATTTACTGGATATGCCGAGTCCTGCATTTGTTGCAGACTTTTGTGATATACTACCTTGTTATTTTTCTCATACGAGCATTTGGTGTGCTGGATGGATTGGCTCATACAAGCATTTGGCGAGCTAGATGGACTAGCTCATACGAGCATTTGGTGTGCTGGATGGACTGGCTCATATGAGCATTTCGTGTGCTGGCTGGTTAACCATGTACTCATATACACTTATCATTCATCGGGCTATGTTTATTGATCTCTAAAAGTTATTGAAATATGGAAACTAATTTGTTCTATTGTACTGTGCAATACTCACATGTTGTGAGCTGTGATTGATAGGAACTCTGATAATAACCTTGTGACAGGAACTCTGTTCTTTAATCTTGTTATTTGATTTGTTGAGTTTTAATTCGGTAAGATTTACCATTCAATCAAAGAACTTACTAAGCTTTATGAAATCTTACTCGTGTTATTTATCTTATTTCTTGTAGATATGATTTACGGATCGGGAGATCGGATCAAATCGAAGAAATCACACTATCCGGGGATCATTTGGTAGCTTTTGAATACATCTTGGCTTATATGGCATGTAATAGGAACATCTAGTTATGTTTTTTAATGGTTCATAGCATTTCAAATGCGTGTGCGTTGTGCATTTGATGTTGTGACAGGAGTAATTAAGTGAAGTATGCATGTTTCATCCTAAGCCCAAATAAGAAATTGTAAGTTTGAATGAATATGGCATGATAAATTTAGTTTAAATTAATTACGATATTATAGGATCCTTAGTAAGTCAATTGAAACATGTTGTGGCTTAAAAATGTAATAGGCTAATAGTGAATGTTTGGTGATAGTTTTAAACACATATGTTGTAGTTTGATGTTCTTGAATCGTTGTTGTGCTAAGTAGCTATTTGAGGCTTGTATGCTTAATTCTAACTGAGGCATGAGTAGATGATGCTAATCAAGCATAAATTGATAAGTTTTGTTATTAGTAAAGGTATGCATTTACGGTTTGAAAGTTTAGCTTGATAATGAATTTGTATGTAATTGAAATGTGGTGTCCATGATGGCACATTGGTTAGGCACATAGGTTGGTTGTTTAACATGATTTGGAGTAGTTTAAAATGTACTATAAAGTCTTGTGAACATATGTGTAAGTGTATAATTAAGTACTTAAGCATTTGTATCTGAAATAAGCATGTTTTGGGATATTTTTGCATACACACAGCCTAGGACACGGGCTATCACACGACTGTGCGTCACACACAGGCAACCCACACGGGCGTGTGCCCTGAACGTGTTAGGTGAAGGTGTCACACAGTCTAGCACATGGCCTGTGACACGACCATGTGAGGGCATTTTGAAAGGTATACGGTCTGACACGTAGTTGGCCACATAGCCATATTTGGAACCACACGATCTGGGCTCTGTCACACGGTCTAGACACAAGCCGTGTGACCCCTGTTTTGAAAATTTTCATAATTGCCCTAAATTTTTTGATTTGTTTCAAATTGGTACCTAATTGTACCTAAACTAATTTTAAGGCATTGTAAGATCGATTTAAGGCCCATAAATGTATGTATTACTCTTATATGAATTATTATAAAATTATGTTATTAAATTGACAACTTGATGCTATCTGCTATTGATTGTTCTGGATCGTACGGTAATACGTCATAACCTTAATCCAGCAACGGGTATGGGTTATAGGTGTTACACCCATGAAATATTTTCATTAATACTTTGGCGGAGTATCAGAGCCATTACTCTAATTTTGAATTTCTATTCCAATGGTAACAATGACTTTATAGTTATTCTCAAAAAGGGCTGTCACTAGATGGACTTATGACTTACTCTAAAGGCTACCAGTTGACAGATATCCCCGCCTTGAGAATACTAAAGGATTCTTCTTTCTCTTGATGCCAATAGGTGTCCTACATGCATTGATAGACTTGAACGGTTCCTTACCATTCATTAAATTTTCCATAACTTCCCACGTACTCCTTTAGTTATAAATAAACCAGAACATTAAGAGGAGGTTCACAACTCCACAAACCTTTTGATTGACCAACTTACCTAATATCTCTCACTTCTTTTCTTCCTATCTTTCTTTTTCTTATCTAATTATGTTACTAAAGTGTAGTTCTGGGCTACTTCCAACGTTAAAATCTCGAAAGTAAATCATTTGTCCTTTTCCTCATTTACCTGTTCCCTGACTAAATCCTCAATAGAAGTCATAGGCAAGGCGATAGTTCTTGATTTATAGGGACACATCCACTGGATACAATATGGTGGTTTACCTACTACCTCGGAAAATCTATTTTCCCTACCTTACTTTTGTTCTCAGCGTGAATAGAAGGAGCTGTCGTCTAGGTGGCTCTAATAGCTACCTCTTCTTCCCTTGGAGGAGATGTTTTATTGCAGGAGATTATACACCTCCATTTTCGATCAATTTAGAATAAGGCAAGGATCTGCCTCAAGAGTTGGGGGAGTTATTTTCCTCAACCTCTTTTTTCCCTTCTTTTGAATTTGCTCATTACTACTTCTATAGTAACATTATGGGGAGACCACATCAACACCATTCACTTTCCCTTCCTTTCATTGTCAGAAATTCGCCTTCCTTCTTTAACAACCCTAGCAGTTTCCTTTCAACCATTGGTAGGGTAGAGAAAATCCTTAGCTACTATTCAAAGGGGAAGTGAAGCCAAACAGGCTGATTCAAGAAAGCCACCTTCTTCGATTAATAACAATGTGCCCAACTCCCTAGATTCATGGAAATCTGTTCGCCAGTGGTACTAGCCTTCGAAAGCTACACCTTGATGAAAGGGTAAGGTTGCAAAATGGGGGTCTCTAAATCCTTGGGGAGTATACTATGGATACCAAATCCAGCATCCAAGTGTACCTTCCTTCTCATCTTTCTTGTCTAATCCCTATTCAAACTTGACACAGAGGTCTTCATATCTAAATTTTGAACTTATGGCTAAGTATACTTGCTACTGTCGGTCCTTTCCATAAGAACCCCGTAACTCCATTTACACAGGTAGACTTACTAGGGTCATCCCTGAATTTAACATTCCTACTCCTCGAATTCCTATGAGGGGATTGATGAAAGGAATCCGATGACTTCCTCATTTTCAAGAATCAAGCATGATCGTTTCTACTCCTTTCGAAAGACTAGCCAAAAAGGAGGCAACTTGGCAGATAAAAATGTTTAACTTTTCCTTGTATCTTTTATTTAATGAGACTTTCTTTTTTTCATCACTTGTACTTTCAATCACTCTATTTAATCATCCTTTCTTTGTATCTTTTTCTGAATCGTCTATTTTATTATAGTCACCATCCGTCAATTTAGGCGATTATAACTACACAGATCACATAATATCGAAATAAAAATAAAGACTCGAAGGACTTAGCAAAATCAACATCATGCACATTGAACACGACTAAAAGACCGACTAAATCATGCTCTGATACCATTAAATTTGTAACACCCTCACCTAACCTGATTGTCGATTTTGTGTATGGAATGTCACAGCTGAACTGGTTTGATCTACTACTTAAATAAAAAAATTTTCCAAAAGGCTTTACTAATTTATTTCGAAAAATTATTACAACAGGACCTTTAACTCAAACGTAGTCGACTAAGTTAAAAATTTAATCTCTAAAGAAACTACTTAATTACAAAATATATAAACCCCGAAGCGAAGCCTCTGATGGTTCTCATTTCCTATGTGTATGACACATTACTGATGATGATCCTCGACTTGTTACAGTCGCTTGGTCCCTCCTCAAGATCCTTAATCACCCACGAGTCCTACAAGCATAGGCTAAAATTCTTTAAATTCAAAAGAACTTAGTGAGTTTCTTTACTGAATTATTCAAACATAGACCTCGATTTGAAGGGGTAATAAATGAAATGAAACTAAATACATTTAACTCCCTGATTATTTTGGAACTCAATCTAAAATGGTGATATCTGATTTATTTTTTGAACTTACCTATTGGCGGTTAGATCATTAAACGATCTTTCCCTAGATAATCTTATCACCTTTCGACTAGTTTCGACAGTTTCTCGAATGTCTTGCCATATCTGCAGACTTTATCCTTCATTTACCTTCATTCATTCTTTCATCTATTCCCAACGTGGATTCTTCTATCCACCACATACTTATAAGGTAACCCTTCTACCTACCCTCCTAATGACCCTTTTTATTATATCCTCCTTGGTGGTCCTTCCAAATATGATTTGTCCTTTGCGGACTCCTTTTGGTTCCTATATTCCTGAAGGACTTGCGAACATTCCATCTATTGGGTTAACTAATGAGGACCACGCCACTCTGGCAGGCTAAAACATATTTCACACTACATTCGGGTTGAAATGTTGTTTTGGGTTACTTCTTTGTTATCCACCCTATTTGTAATACCTTGCTTCTAAGGTGTATCATGTATGTCTGGTTTGGTCCCATTGAGCCTACAATTTCCAACAGACTATTATCTAAACTACCGTTCGAGCTTACCATCTCTTTTACGTGATAGTTTCCTATTGAACTAAATCTATGGCAGATATACTCGCCATATGCTTTCCACAAAGAGGAATAGTCTTGATAGATATATCTAAAAAGGGTTATTACACTATTGTAGAAGGAAATTTAGTCACTTGGAGGAGAAAGAAACAAAGTGTTGTGGCTCAATCAAGTACAGAGGTTGAATATAAGGCCATGGCTCAAGGCATTTTGGAGCTTTTATGACCGCAAAAGGTTACATCCATACATCCATAATACTTTCTAAGTGGCAGATGATAACATTTGTAACCATTCTGTGTGGGAGAGTATCCAATGAAAACACATTTGATTGCTCAATGATCCAGTTTGCTCCAATGTCGAAGATGAATGAAGCAAACACAACCAAATACCTTTAGTGAAACTGGGTAATCTGTCTTGCCTTGTAAGGTTTATGAAGCAAACACAACCAAATACCTTTAGTGAAACTGGGTAATCCGTCTTGCCTTGTAAGGTTTTAATGGGACTTTTAAAATCAAGAACCCAAAGAGGCATCCGATTAATGAGATAAGTAGTAACTAGAATTGCATCCCTCAAGTAAGGCTTTGAGAGGTTCATAGTGAACATAAGTAATCTAAAAACCTCCAAAAGATGTCAATTTTTTCTTTCGGCAACACCATTCTGATGCAAAATCCCATAAGATTCTAAATAATCATTAAATTTATACTCGGTTCCATTATCAATTTGCAAAATCTTAACCTTAGCATCAAACTGAGTAGTAATCAATTTATGAAAAGAACAGAAACACGAAAAAACATCACTTTTGGACTTTAATAAAAATACCCATGTAATCCGAGTGCAACAATCAATAAATGTAACAAACTAACGAGTACTAGATAAAAAAGTAAGATGAGTAGGGCCCCAAACATCCGAATGAATAACCTCAAAAGGAACAGTACTTCTATTATTACGTAAAGGATAACTGTTTCTTGTGTGCTTAGCAAACTCACAGGCATTAAAAAACTAAAGAGTCTAACTGAGATCTTAAAAACAAATAGGGAAACATCTTGGCGAGAACAGTAAATGATGGATGTCCTAACCGCCTATGCCACTGAATTATCTCCCAGTTCACATCTTTATTGTCTCCAAATAAGGCCTGAGACATACTGTGCAATAAATCTAAAAGATATAAGCCATCACACAATCTACCACTGCCAATCGTCTTCCCTGTTTGGAGGTCTTGAAAGACACAGTGATCGGGAAAGAATTCAAGTTTACAATTTAAGGCTTTAGTGATAGTACTAATAGGTAAGAGGTTAACCAAGAATTTAGGAACATGGAGGACAAAAGATAAAGTGAGATTCGGAGTACAAACAATAGGACATGTTCCAGAGACTGAGGTAAGGGAGCCATTGGCTATTCACACACGATTTTTAGATGGACAAGCTTTTGTTTGACCTTGTCATATTTCTATTCGCACTGGATTCAATAATCCAAGATTCAGAAGTAGATGGAGCATTTAAAATAGTACCTAATTTCGCATGATTAGACTTGGCAATCAGGGTAGAGTCCAATTGAGACAAGAGGCATCAGAGGTGTTGAATCTCATCCAAGGTAAAACTCCCAGCAGAAGTATACTTGTCATTTGTTGTTATAGAGTTTGATAAATGTGCTTGAGGCCAAGAATTACCCCTTCATTTTCCACCATGACCTTGAGTGGGGCGACCATGTAACTTTCAACACGAATATTTTGTGTGTCGAGGCTTACCACAATAGTTACACGTCAAGTGATCCTTGTCAGACTTACCACCTGATGGACCATCTTGGTTAGCAATGAGACCGGCTTTCTCAATAGGTGGATTATAGAGTATGGAAACACGACAACTCTTCTCCTGTTGTACATAGGAGTATGCCTCATGGAGAGAAGGGAATGGAGTTTGTCCAAGAACTTAACCTGAATCTGATCATACTCAATATTCAACCCAGCCAAGAAATAAAAAATGCACTAGTTCTCCACCATCTTCTGAAATTTTTTGGCAGCATTGGTACAAAACGCCTAAAAATCTTGATAACAATCAAGTTCATGCCACAACCCACTTAATTGAGCAAAATATTGAGAAATCATTAGCTCCCCCTGTTTTGTACCATGGACCTTATTACGAATCTAAAAAAATTTGCGCATCATTCCCAACACGAGAGTAGGTGAGAACAGCAACATTCCAATTTTTTTCCACAGTATCGAGTAGCAAATAAGTTTAGGAAATATTGGGTTGCATAGAGTTGATAAGCCATGCCATTACAAGATAGTTCGTTGAATCCCACTGACTAAACGTTGAATCAATGAGCTTAGGCAACATTGTACCGGTGATGTATCCTTGCAAGCTATAAGCCTTGATAAACAGCAAGTAAGACCTTGACCAAGCAAGGTAATTATGTCCATCAAGCTTCATAAGAGTAATTTGCAATGAGGGATTATCGATTAAAATCACAAGCTTTTCGTCTTTAGACATAAGGCTGGAAAAACAGCTAATACCCAAAAAAATTGCTTGGAAAATTAGGAGGGAAAAACACCCAAAAGGAACATAAAAGACATCCCAAAATAACTTAGCCAAAAACACCACTACTTGAGGAGAATGTTTGGAAGGGAGCAACGGGCACAGTGATGGCGGCGGAAAAAACATAGCAACAGCAAGTGAAGTCCATGCGCAGCGCGTGAAACGAAGTTGCAGAAGCTTCCGAAGGCACGTGATGCCCACGCGTGGGTCTTCACTGGAGTTTGGGGTTTCACCGGCGAGTGGATTCTGACTCTAATGGTAGGGGTGATGGGAGAAAAAAATAAGGCTAGGGTGGAAAGTACCAATTTTGTGTTTATAGGGTTTTTGGAACAAATTTTAAAATTAGAAAAAAAAAATCCCAAAAATCGAATAAAAAAACTGATGCCATGATGAAATTAGAGATAGATACTCTAATGTATTGAGAAAAACTCTCTCAAAAGTATGTATTTCTTAGAAATATGTACAACTATATACATGAAGCATTTAATCAATTAAGGAAAGAATACTCTAATTAGTATCTCTAAAAATCAGCTGTAATATCTAAAGATATACTATTCAATGCTATCAAATAATCAAATATTCTCAACACAAAATCATAATGTTTTAGTAATTCAAGTCATCTACGCTATCGCAAGTTCAAATCTTTCTGATTCATCAGATATTTCAAACTTTTACGGTCAGTAAAAATATGACATTTTTTACCGTATAAATAATGTCGTCATATCTTTAAAATAAAAACAACGGTTGCCAACTCTAAATCATGCGTCGGGTAGTTTCTCTCGTGAAGCTAAAGTTGTTGTCAGGCATAAGCAATTACTTTCCCATTCTTCATCAAAACGCAACCCAACCCACAAAGGGACGCATCACTATAAACGGTAAACTCTTTCCCGGTCTTAGGTTGAGTTAGAACTGGAGTTTCAATTAACATATTCTTCAATTAATCAAAGCTTTTCTGACCAATTCCGCTAAATTTTAACTACATAAAACAAGAACAAATAGAGTAAGCTTAAGGAGCTTAGTAAGTTCATAGCTAATATACAAGTCAACTTACCTCAATTAAACATTTGAAAACTAAAATAAATTAGATTAATTAAACTTGAGAACCATTTACAAGAACACATAGAATTAGTACCAAAATAGTTCATCATATACTTCATGTCTGTCAGTAGTTTAATCAAAATCATTCATGTATATATATACATTTCATCGCATCAATACCAAAAATGAACATTCTTGCATGATTATACTTAGATACAAACCTTCTAATGGTTAAACACTAGAAATATCAAATTATTATAAGATTAAATACAAATATTAATATCCCGATCGACTATAGTAACATAACTCGGATACTCGAGTAACCATATAACACCAAAGAGCATCAAAATACCAACAGAGGCACCGAAGTGCAAACCCGTGCAAGCGCGCATTCAAATCTTATCGGCATGCCAATCATTTTCGAATCGTTTACTACGTTCAAACATACATTTTAACAGAGTTGACCACATTTAACAATTCAAAGGCACTTCCAGAAATACATTCATACACATATTTCCAAACAACTAAGTTCATTTCAAAATCCTAAAATCATATATCCCAAATATTCAACAACTACCAAATATTCACTTTCTCACCTGTACTTAATTGCAATAATTTAAAATTTCAACTTATTATCAAAACTAACTACAAATGCAATTGAATCAAATCATAATAGCACAAGTTTAAAACATATATGTTTATATTATGAACTTACCTAGTATATTCGACTATTGAGTAGATTTGTAGGGACTAATCTGTGATTTTCCTTTTTCCCCGATTATCCTTCGCACGGTTCAGTTCTTGATCTATATAATGATTAAATTAAATTTATCAAATTAAAATACATTGTCAAATTCATTTTTATGCAAATGACTTATAAAATTTATTTTATAAATTTTCTCTGAACTTTTACATTTCGTTCAATTTAGTCTCTAAAATCGGAACTACTTAAACTTTCACATTTAACCCCTAATACTCCAAAATCGATTTTAACAGCATCCCTAATTAGCCTTTGAACATTTGAAATTTCACAAGTTTACATGCTGAATTTTATAAATTTTTATAATAGTCCCTAGGTCCAAAAATTCATTTACAAAATAGTCGTAAACAACAACCAAGATTATAACTCTTCCAACTAACTTCAAGAAAAACTTAAATTCATTAATGGAAAGTCCTAAAATCTTCAAAAAATTTACAAAATAGTCCTTGGGTTAGCTAAATTAAGCTATAACGATCTCAAAAACATAAAATTTACGAGAAACAAGTAGGAAAATTACTTACATGCATAAGCTTTAGCTTGGCCAAACCTAAAGCTTCTCTAATGGAGTTTCATGTTCTAATTTAGGTGGAAGAAATGTTAAATAAGATAATGTTGTTTTATTATTATTTTACTATTTTATTAACTTATTATTAATTAACCTGTAAATTAACTTATAAAATATATAATTAAATGCCTTAACCGTCCACCAACATTGTAATATGGCCTAATTACTTCATAAGTCCTCACACATCCACTAATTAAACCATTTAACCAATAAAATTCAATAGCGATTAAATTTTACATCTTTTACAATTTGGTCTTTTTTCCTTAATTAACTAACCAAACATTAAAATTCCGAAATGAAACTTTAATATACCTACATAGTAACTCCATAAATATTTAATAAAAATATTTACGAACTCGATTTATAGAAACGAGGTCCCGATACTTCATTTTCTGCATCCATTTGACTTTAAAGGCAAACCATTTGAACTTAACTATACATTA
>JABEZY010271788.1:0-10889 GCA_013467495.1 Gossypium gossypioides
TTGATTTTTTAAGTAATGGTAAAATTGTCATTAAGTCCTTTCCATCAAAACAAAATAGGATAATTGCACTTTAGTCTCTATACTTTTATAACTTATTCAATTTAATCCCTAAACTCAATACCGAATTTTTAACTTAACCACGTACCCTTACTAATAATCCTCTGTGTTTTCATGTTTGACAGTTTTCTCTAAAAACGATCACAATTTCTTATACTACTATTTATTTATAGATCACTTATTCAAGGACTTCTACCATAAATATTCTTCTTCTCTTTTCTTTTTTTTAAGTGGGGATGTTACATGCCATAACCATTTCAATATATTCAAAAGCTACCAAAGTGGATTGATGGATAGTGTGATCATGCTCTAACAAAGATTCCAACCGTTTGAGCTTTCAGATGATCTACAAAACATAGAAAAGCAACTATGTAAGCAACTAGTGCTCAATAAGCTTGTATAAAGGAAACTTAAACTTACCGTATACATTAAATTAGGCAATCAAGCATAATTTCATTTAGTCATAAGCCAAATTTCCTGTCCTATACATAACACCTCACATGGTTAGTTGTTGAAGCAATGCACATATAAATCCAACCAAAACATAGTATATAACATGTCAACATTTCCCTTTCATAATTCATCACTCATACATGTACAATGAACCATCTTTTCCTTTTAATTATACATAACATTATAATTTATTTCATTATCCAAAATCATGGTTCGTTTCATATATTCATATACTCATTTAAGCTTTATTTACCCGTTGAACCAAATAGAATAACATCGGATACCCGAGAAATGCTCACACTATTTTTTTCATGTAACTATAATCGTATCATTTAGTGCTCACACGAGCTGTGAAATGGGCTTGCTCACACGAGTTGTGGGTCGAGATGTTAGCTACTCGATGTTGCTCACACGAGTTGTGGAGTATCCGCAACAAATGCAGGACCTCAGCCATTGGTAGGACATCCAGGACGAGCACCTTGAACCATATAATCCCTAATGATATGTCATTGGTATCCTAAGTATTCACAAGGTTCAAACGAAACCACTTTACATATCCAAAGCCTTAATTTGCATTTAATTATATCCTTTTCAAATATACATTTCCTTCATCATAATACCATTTTGAATATCTCATTCAAACCAAAACATTATATTAATCAAATTGATTAGCATCAAAGCATTATATCACTTGAATTGATTAATATCCAATTTTGATCCATTTTACCAACATATTATACAATTAATAATCTAATCTATTTGTAACATAAATATTTATTAACATTACGTACAAACATTATATAATATTTTAATCCTTATACGAACTTACATCGATTGAAACAGCTACTAAAACAGAGTTGACAACTAGTCCAAAACTTTAGCTTTTCCTCGATTTAAATCTGATTACGGTGTTTCTTGATCTAAATAATAATTCAACCCAATTCATACATTTTCAGCATTCTAACAAGTATTTTTATGCAATTAAACCCTTCCATTATCAATTTACAAGTTTTCCCCCAACATTTTAACTCTTATACAATTTAGTCCTTAAACCCGTAACTTGCAAATTTACCATTTTTAGCTAAAATTCATGTTATCCAATTTTTACCTAGTCTCATAGTAGCCCATATTTTCCTTGAATTTTACCATTTTCATAAATAAGTCCCTAAAGCTTAAAATCATCAAAAATTACTTAACAAAATACTTATATTTAACTACCAACTTTAACAATCTATCAATTAAAATAAATAACACCTTAAACTTATTCATGAAAAGTCCCTAAATTTTTAATAGTTTAACAAATTAACCCCCAGGCTAGCTAGAATAAGCTTATACGAACTTAAAAACATGAAAACTACCAAAAATAAGGTTAGAATCACTCCCATGCAAGCTTAATTGAAATGGCTGAATATCAAGCTTCTTCCATAGTTTCCTTCTTTTTGAATTTCAGTGCAAAGAAATTAAAGAAGATGATAGTGTTTTTGCTTTATTTTTTTATTATGTTAATTTATTATTTAATTATCCTTTTGCCCTTATAACTATTAACTTAATACTTATAAAAAAATGTCTATAATTGTCCACCAGCCATCTATATGATTATTTACCCACGAGGTCTACTACCTTACTTTAACATAACTATTTAATCTCTTTTACTAATAGAAACTCACTTTTGCAACCTTTATGATTTAGTCATTTTATTTAATTAACTATCTACACATTAAAATTTCTTAACCAAAATTTAATATGACCCTAATAACACTCCGTAAATATTTATAGGCTCAATTTATAGAAATGAGGTCCCGACTTGACTTTAGGAAATAACCACTTAAACTTGACTATAGGACTAGTTAGCATAATTTATTAAATCAAAACTTCAATAATGTAATACTTGATTCATAATATTAATTAATAACATTTACAAATTCACTCGTCGAATTTATGGTCATGAAACCACTGTTTCTGACACCACTGAAAAACGGGTTGTTACAATTTGCACCTCTTTGGTTGCCTTCCCACTTTAGGTTCGAATGATCCTTCCAATTGGGGTTGTAGGTATTTGAATAGGGATCTTGACCCTTATTACCTATGTAGCTCACTTCTTCTGATTGGTTTTCGTAACATGGCTCTACTTTCGTCGATTTGACAGTCGACCCCAAAACAATTAAACTTCCCTAAAATTCGTTGATATCGATCATCTTCGTTATCTTCATTCACATATTTTACCGTTGGTGGCTTCAATTTGTACATTATCTTTATTTAGGCCACATGCACGAATTCATAGCCATAACATTAATGATTTTATAGGCTAGTTCGTAAGTGTGGAACATGAGAGATCCTCTGACTGCTCTATTTAGGTTGGATTTAATATTGATGTCAGCACCGTTATAGAAAATTTTTATCTGGTGCCACGCTTGCAATTCATGGTGTGGGCACTTCATTAGAATTGACTTGAAATCTCCCCACACCTCATACAAGGACTCACCTTCAAATTGCTTAAAATTGGCAATTTCTCGTCTCAACTAAATGGTTCGGCTAATCGGGAAATTTTAATTTTTCGTTAAATCATGCTATGTTGTAATGGAACCCAATTCTAATGATTCTAGCCAATCATTTATGTTATCACATAAAGAGAACGAAAATAATCGAAGACACATAGCATTATCGGATACCCTATTGTACTTGAAGGTGTTGAAGAGTTGTAAGGACCGCTTCAAATGTTGGTTCGGGTCTTCCACCATATTTCCTATAAATTGCAGCGTATTTTGGATCATCTGGATCATGGCCATATTTATCTCAAAATTATTATCATTAATCACCGGTTGTTCTATACTGCCTCATATTGCATCTAGTGTAGGTAGGGCATACTCGTGCAGTGTTCGTTGATCCATTGAGAATTCTTCCCGGATATTCGCTTGTTGCTCTTGTGGATATTCAAATAACGAATTCTTCTGGGGTAAATTAATCACCATGGGTGGATCAGTGTTCATTGACTAACGATTGCACCTAATGATCTGCTTTAGATATGGGTATGGCTCGATTGGGGTATCACAACTTCAGGTCATAAATAACTTGAAAAATTAAAAAGAAATTAAATAGATAAAATAAATAATTAAAAGTTAAAAATATCGTATATATAGGCTCTAACGTTCCTATTTATCTTATTAATTGTAAAACTATTTTCTGATTTAATGTCGAAACCTCCCCAGCAACGACGCCGTCAACTTGACCGCCTATAAATTTGTTATCGTTTATAGTAAAAATATTACACCAAAAATATAAGAAATTAAATTGGCGATGCCCGCAAGTATACGGGTCAAATTGTAATATAGTATTTGTGTTTACAGTGGAACACAGGAAGTATTCTGAGGATCGTACCCAAGGGAGGATGGAATAAATCAATTGAAAACTTCTTTACAATAATAAGTCTAAATAGAAATAACTAAATCATATACTACGACAAATCATAAAAGGGATGAGTAATAGAAATTAAATAACTAAAATAAATAAACAATAAAATAGACAAACGACTAAATCGATAAAACCATCAGGAAAATTAACTCGTTTTAGGGTTTGTAATTAACTTCAGATTAGGGTTTTATGGTGGATTAGCTATCAATTAAACAATTATTACCTCTCGCCCTCTAACTGATTAATCGATTGGTTAATATTCGCTTATCCTCTGACCTTACTTTCTCAACCAAGATAAACTACGATTTTCTTGGCATAACTTATCTCTCGATCTCATTTAACCTATGATTACTTCCTAAGGTTGTCAAGCTCAGGGTTTAGGAGCGAGTAATCTATACCAACTAATACTTTCAAAAAACCCTAAATCCTCCATTAATCACGTCCTCATCCACTCGTTAATCTCCCCTAAGGGATTTAGCCACTCATGTTATTCATAATCTTAATCTCAATTGAATAAAAAATGTAAAGAACACGATTGAATCGAAAGAGAAAATAGATTAGAATAATCCTAATTTGATATCGAGTAGAGCACCGAGTAACTAATCTCTCGATTGGAATAAACGAATATCATCGCTTGTGAAAGAGAAATAACTGAAATACTTCAATTAAATAAAAGAACTATTGGATCGAAACCAATTCCAATAGAGAAGAAAAAAGAGTTTATGAAAAATGAATGAAAACTAAGTTTAATCCTCTTCCTAAACTACGAGGATTTTTTAAGGCGTCTAAGACAACTTAGTTACATCAAACCTCTAAGGTTTTATTTATAGGAGTGTTGGCAGCCCGAATTAGGTCTTCGACATGTCCTAGGTCTTTGTATAAAGTTAATTGTGAGGATGTAAATAGCCTTCATATACTTGGGCATCACATTGACCTATGTCGCACCATACAATGTCTATAGCACAACACGACATACAAATTATGCCTCATTGGTTTCGTTTCATACTTTGACTGCTTAGGAAGCTTGTACGTCACTCATCCCTTGCTTAGAAGTTAATTGGGCCTATAAATCATCATCTTACACACTCAATTATAGAATTTAGCACTATCTAAGGCCTATATCGGCCTAATAGGTCACAACACTCACAAAATGTGTTAAAAACACTTTTTTATGAACTTTTACTACTAACTACTAAATACCAATGTAATAATAAATACTAAAATGGCTAGAAAATAAGCTCCTTAAGTGTGAAAATAGACCAAAATTACTACTACATTTGACATAAAGTCAAATTCATGTTAAATAAACATTTTTCAATGGCATCAACTCATTGTTGTTAAGAAGATTAATTAGTAGGAGAGGTTGCACTATGAGTGTGAGTGTGAGTGTGTTTCCTATTCCTTTGATAAAGTGAATTTGCCATATTTTGCTTTTTGGCAACATGTATAAGAATTCTCCTCTACTTACAAAGTAGAGATATTTTATTTTTTAAAAAGGCTCAAGTTGATGTCCGTGGGTTTTTTGAAACTGCTAGTTCCAATCACTATTCAGCTTTCATTGAATCTCTCTTTAATGATTGATCGCAACATGAGCTTTCAAGTACAACTACTTCGATCTCTAGAGAGAATAATAAGTCTACACAATGCTTGGGGAAAACAGACGAATCAAGATGTTTTGGATGAAAGAAGCTTTGTTTGAATCTTAGATGCGTAATCTTCGCTTCATGTTGCTGACATGTCTTTTGCTTATGATGAGTAAGTGGTGGACCTTGCTTTTGAAACTATTAATGACGTAACCTCTGGCTTCGTATTCCACAGGCTATGCACAAGCACTAAAAAGTCGCTTAGTGGCGAAGATTATCCTTCACAAAGTATATAAAGAGGGTATTCATGCCTTTACATAGGAGGCATTCCAAATAAATGAAAGCATTTACTAATACTTGAATTAATAGGTCTTAGGCCTCTCTCTCTATATAAGCCATAGGTAAGGCAGAAGAGGTAGGAGGCGCTATCATGAGATCGCCTTTGTATTGAAATAAATGCTTCCAAGCACTACGACCATGCTGCTACTCAATTGATTTTTTATCCTTTTTCATGTCTCACAATTGACCTTAGGAAATCCTTTCCTTCTTTTAGGAACCAATTAAGATGTAGATCAAATTATTTCTTAATAATTTCTTATTAATTCCCTTCCTACTCATTCCTACATACAACTGAACTTAATTAGAAGAATTTGAATTCAAGAGAAAAGAAAGATGAACCCATCAGTCTTTATTGAAACATTTCTTAAATCTAGACCTAACTTTAGAGCTTGCAAGTACCCATTCCACAATAAGACCAAAAATGTTGCCCTTGGGATTTCCAAAAGGAAAGTTTTGTCTCTTTTGTGAATTGAATGGGCCAACAAGTGTCTACTCACAATGAAATTTCTATGGATCCTTTTGAAACCAAAGTTCATTTATTCTAAACTTTAGACAATTCTTCTCTACATGTAGAATAGAACTACAATTCTGGAGTTCAGAGTGGGCAGATAGTAAACTCGCCCTTTTGTGAGCCCTTCATTAATCGTGTATTTAATCCTGCTCTTGTAATCGATTATCTTTATAAGGGGATCTACATTGAACAACCTGAAGGTTTTGTCCCTAAAGGGAAAGAAGACAGTTTTTCTTCTAAAAAAGGCTTTATATAGATTGAAACAAGCCCCAAGAGCTTGGTATTCTAGAATAGGTAAACATTTTTTGAGTTTAGGATTCAAGAAGAGTCTTAGTGAGTCTACGTTGTATTCCAAGACTACTAATAACAATGACTTATTTGTTGTCTCTTTATATGTTGATAACTTACTAGTAGTAGGGAGCAACTTTGCAACAATTCAAAGATCAAATGATAGTCTTTGAAATTATGAACTTTGGAGAGATGTCCTACTTCCTTAGAATCAAGATTTCTCAATCCAAACAAAGAATTTTCATTTCTCAACAAAACTATGCTAAGTAAATGCCAAAAAAAGATCAATATGGGGAGTTGCAAAATTGTTAGAACCCTATTGGCTCAAAATGAGAAATTCAACAAATGCGGTAGCTTTACTAAGGTTGATGAAACCAATTACAGAAGGCTAATTATTTGCTGGTTGTATTTGAAAGCAACTAGACTGGACATAATGTTTATTGTTAGTCTTCTTTCTAGATTTATGTAAAACGGTCATACGTTTTTCCCTCCTATGACCAAGTTACCTCCGCTCCAAACGAGTTGACTTCGACTCCAGAACGAACGAGGGATGTCCGATTTCACCGGTCACTGTAGAACCTTCTAGAATATAAATACTATTGATCCTTTTACCTTTTAACAAAATGAGAGCCCCACGAGACACCTTAATGTTGCTTGACTTGATATTCATTCTGCAACCTTTCAAGTCTAAAATACTCAATGTGATAAGATTCTTTCGTAAATCAGGTGCATGCCTGACATCTGAGAGTGTCTTAATCATCCCATCGTGTATCCTAATTTTAACAGTACCAATACCAATTACCTTACTGGATGAATTGTTTCTCATGCGCACGACTCCACCCTCAATCAAATTGTATGTGGAGAACCATTCTCTGTTGGGACACATATAGAAAGAACATCCTGAATCTAGGATCCACTCGGACGTAAGCTTAGAGTTATCATTCGTTGACACTAACAAGAAATTATCACCGCTTTCATCGACCAAATTAGCACCAACTACATCTTCCTCGTTACTCTCAACAGCCCTTTTTTTTGCAGTTTACAAAAATCTACTTTAACGTGACCTAACTTCTTAAAATAGCGACACATTTTGTCTCGCTTATTTGATGCTACCAAAACGAAAGCTTGCCTATCTGCCTTGCTATCCAAACCAAACTCGTTATTGAGTTTGTATTTACTTAACAAATGACCCTTCACATCATCGAACGAGAGTTTGTCTCTGCCATAAATTAGGGTCTCCCAGAAAGACTTGTATGAAGGGGGTAAAGAGTACAATAATAGCATAGCTTGATCTTCATCATCAATCTAAACCTTAATGTTCTTTAAATCATTCAGAAGAGTAATAAATTGACTAATGCGATTTCTAAGAAGTTCACATTCGTTCATGTAAAACGTAAATAAACATTGTTTCAATACTAAACGGTTAGCTAGAGACTTAGTTGCATAAAGAGTTTCTAACCCTTTCCATAAGGCGGATGAGGTTTTCTCCATCAATACCTCCTACAATATCCTATTCATGAGGCACAACTGGATTGCAAATAGGGCATTTTCATCAAGCTTTTCTCATTCTGTTTGATCTAGATTCTCAGGCTTTTTCTCGATAACAACTTTTTTTAGGCCGGTCTAAACTAAAATTGTCATCATTTGAACTTGCCATAGATTGAAATTTGTGACACCATCGAACTTTTCAATGTCAAACCTTGTTGCCATATCTAAATGGGCTGATCTATGAAAATTGAGCTAGCTCTGATACCACTTATTGGGAATTGACCCAATTAAGAAACAAATAAGTAAAAATAGCAGAAAAAATTGAGAAATTTAACACACAAATTTAACGTGGATAAACCCCTCCATAGAGGATAAAAAACCATATGCGAAGATAATTTTTTTATAATGTTAAAAGAACGAAGAGTACAAAAGATGAAGATTAAATACTAAGCTCCGAAACCCAAAAACAAAGAACCCTCAAAACGTAAACACAAAATTCTCAAAAAGTGTTATGAGTTCTAATCTTTAATGGGTGTTTTTCTAATGTTGTAAAAGAGCCTATTTATAGGCTAAATTCGTAGGTCAAGTAATAATAAAATAATCTAGACTAATCAAAGTTCGACTGAAATAAATAAATAGAGTTTAATTGGGAGATTATCTCTCAAATTTGACTGAAATATGAGTCATACTCAACAATAACTATGGCACAACAGCTCGCAAAAGCAAAAAATATTGCAAATATTTTGACTTAAGTTTTTCTTATGGCAAAGTTTGAAGCCTTAAGGAAAAATCTTAATGTTTCCATTAAAAATAACAAGGAGGAATGTTGATGATAATGCTATTTTTAATGTTTAAAATATTGTTACTTTTATTTTATCTTAACTAGATTTGTTATTTTTTTTAGTCATCAATTATAGTTATTTTAATTGATTTTGGATAGGCTTTAGGATAAGGAGGATGACTATGATTTGGATGAAGGTTATGTTTTGAATAAGAATGATCAAAATAGAGTTTAGATAATATTTTTTTCACTGTAAATATGTGTAAGATGTTTTGCATCCAAGTAAAGAACAACAAAGCTTATTCTTACTTTCTCTCTTTTAAGTTTTCCTTTTTCAAAGTTTTTTCTTTGTTTCTTCTCTCCCTCCTAACAGATGTTATGCTTGTTGCAAGATTACGAAGCATAGCATTTAGGCATGGAATTGCTAAGCTAAAATTCTTGGGAAACTAGAAAAGCTTCCTGTGATTAAAGGAGTATTCTTCTAGCTTTGACAAACTAAAAAGATTATTATCACCACAAATTAAAGTCATATACAATTGACTAATCAAAAAACATAAATAAACTAGACCAAAAATGACTAGTGCTAGCTTTTGGCATCACTTAAACTCTAAAACTTTGTAGGGGAGAGTGGAATTTGAGCCTATGTAGAAGCATTTCAGATATATCAATGTTCTTGATTGCTAATTACTCATATTCATATATGCTTTAAGATATATTATTCTTGACATTCACTGGGAAAGTAAATTTTCATGTCTTAAGAACATAATATTGGTTGTATGTATTTCACTTGGACCAGATGCTCAAGATCTTAACATACAATAAATAAACCAGAAAAAAAAATTAAAAAGGAAAGGGATTTCATGTTATCTTATCCTTTTGGATTTATGAACTCAACAAATTTTAAATCATACAATAAATCCAAGAGCTTCCAAACCAAACACTACTGGCTCTTGAAAATACTAGCTGAAGTCAGGCAGGGTCAATGGAATTAAAAATTGTACATGCAAAAGAAAACCTCTCCATTATGTTATCAAAATTTGGTTTCTCTTATAGCTAGAGGAACCTTAGTAGATGTAGTTTGAGAACACCATTGAGTAAGATTAGCATAATATTTGTTTATAGATGTATACTTTGTTCTTAATAAGTTTGTAAAAGCTGATTTTTCTGTATTTTGCGTGTATGTTTATCTAATTTGTTTATAGATATGTGCTTTTGTTGCGTTTACACAATATAAGAAGTAGAAATATCAATGGAACAATAAATATGGGAAGATAATGGGCTGGTATTTGACTGAATTATAACGAATTATAAGGAAAATTTGCAGAGAATATGATATGAGAGAAGAAAGTTACAGACTTAGGGATGAGAGAAAAAGAATAGAAATCATATTGCTGAAATCATAACTATTTTCTGGTATTTTTCCTCCTTAAAAAAAAGGTAGATGCATGATGGAAGTGTGAGCCATTATTCCCTTCCACGTGCAACCCAGCTGAAGTGTCACTTGACAAAATCTTTCAGCCATTTAAGAGCCATTCTGGGCCGAGTGCTTCCTCTAAGAGCCTGTGTATTAGCTGTACCAGTAGCCTGCTGCTGCATTGGTGGGTCGTTTACAACATTACCCCCCCATCGAGACACACCTTGTCCTCAAGGTTGAGATCAGGAAATAGCTTCAACATGTGAGCCTTATCTTCCCAAGTTGCTTCATCAACAGATGAGCCATCCCATTGTACCAGCCATTGCTCAATCAAGGAATTAGCTCGCTGAATAGACCTTGTCTCCAATATAGCAGCGGTTGTAATATAAGAGTAGAAGTAGAATCAGTGAGGTGGGGGGTGTTACCTGTTGATCTGGTTGGCCGAGGCATTTCCCGAGCAAATAAACATGAAATACAGGATGGATATGTATGGATTCCGGCAGCTCCAATTTGTAAGCAACCTCGCCAACACGGCCAATTACCTTATAAGGACCAAAATAACGTCTA
>JABEZY010271976.1:0-16041 GCA_013467495.1 Gossypium gossypioides
GTATTCTAACACATGCATCCAATCAATCGGTAAATCATAAAAATTAATCACAATAAACTTTTTTATCTTAGATTCGTGGTTTCGCAACCACTGTTCTGTTTAGGCCCTATTTCGGGATGTTCCACTAGATTCCAAAACAAAATTATAACTACCGTCTTGGTATAGTGTATGCTCTCTCGCTGATCCGGCTCGACAGTTTTACAAAGTGAAAATCTACAAGTAAGGAAAACAACCAGAGTAAGCATTCAGAATGCTTAGTAAATTCGAAATGACAACTAAACATACCTTGTTCATTAAATGCATAATTACCTAATCAAGTTGGCATTCAAACTAGTTACACTTTGGCACATGAGTCAGTCACATTCCCGAATCATAACTAGTATCGAGACTTTAATGAAATAATATAACAATTACCATATCAAGCATCAACAATTTCCATTTCATTTCTAATTCACAATTAACTTTCCATTTCCATTAAATTGAATACCGTTCGATGGAACTATAGTAAAACGAACTCGGATACATGGGAATAAGTTGCTCACACAAGTTGATAGTATATTTATTTTAATTAATTTGATTAATTTAATTTTACTTAATTAACATTAAATTTCTCAAAAATCACTGAGATTTTCAAATTAAATTTTCAAGAAAATTTTTTAATCAAATTCTCTAGTTGAACAATCCTCACGACCCCCTAATTTAAATCCACATCGAATAAATCGACTCAATTAAATTATTTCCAAAGTCAGAATTTTCTTTTGATTCAAATGTAGTTGAATCGAGCTTTTGTTGAGCTAGCGGAGGGATCAATTAGACATATACAATTAGGCTCAAGTTAATTGCAATTATGCCTAGAAGCATTGTTTCGATAATTTGCAATATACTTAATTATGGAGTCAGTCCACAAAAAGTATCATGATTGAAAACTCCTTATTGTATACTCTTTATGAAAGTAATTCATCCAACTACTTTGTCCAATGACCTCGCCATGTGTATGTTACCTTCATATGATATCTTTGATTCCTTTGAGTTAATTTCGTTCACTAAATACAATCCTATTTTATCTCATTGTCACCATTGTGTCTTCTAAATGATTAATATGATCACTGTCAACTAATGATTGTGATAAATTGCTTGTTCGAGAACAAGCAACCCGTAGCCACGTTCCATATTTATCAATCCATATAATGCCAATGAGAGGATATTGTTAACTCTTTAATCAAGTTATGAATTCCATTATTGCTAGTAAAGCCATGTCATACACAAGTCATGTACCCAACATACTGGTTATCAACTCGATCATCTTTAGAGCATAACCCTCCACTTATATTAAAGCACATGAGTTACATACGCATGGTCAGTGACTAACTCAAGGATTTAGGTCTCACCATAAACGTCACAAGTGAATTAATTCACAAATGGAGTCAGAATTAATTCTTATTTAGGTCTAGTCCAATGTATCATTTCTAATAAGTACACCTATGTCTCTACCCGTGGAGTCAGCTGCTCCGATAGCCAAGACTAGTCGTCTTTCCAATTGGAATTGTAGACGACATAATAATCCTTCTAAGTATTTGAATCAAATGCTCACTTTGATTCTTTTACGGGATTACGAAATCATTTAGATTATCTACTGAAGTAAGTTGTCTTTCTTACAATGTCAACATTCTTATAGTGCCACTTATCATCAGTTCGAACTTAGAAAATTAATGAGCTAATTTTTTTTGTCACAATTTCGCTATGTATGCAAAATATGAAAGACAAAAACATAAAAGATCTAATAGTGAAATGTGAAATTAACTTTATTCATTTATTCATTGTTCAAATACATATGAAACAGTAACATCTTTACTACAATATAGGCATATTTCCCAACAAAAGATTCTCTCTTATTTGACTGAAAACAAGATTTGAAGATGAATCTTTTTGAGGAAATGAGAAATGATACATGCTCGGATAGGGTGAAATTTATTAAAGTCAATTCAACAAAGCTACCAAATTTCACATTTGAAATATTGGTTCACTTGCAACGAATTTTTGGATGGGATCTAGGATTTTTGGGCTGATATTTCTACATAGCGTTTGAAAAGCTTTCTCTTATCTTCAAAAAACATTTTTAATCACTCAATTTCGAGTCCGGGAGCTCAAGTTATAACCATTTTACTGAGGACTGTGTGTGCAGAATTTTTGGACGAGATTACGGAAAATTATTTCATGTTTTAACTCAAGTTTAAATCATATTGGATTTGAGTTTAAGACCTAATTTTGATTATATATGAGTTCAATATTGCATCTAGTAGGTTTAATCATTTTATTATTTATTTATTCTTAATTTTAGGATAATTTAAAGTTTTTAAAGTTGTTTAGAGTTTTATATTTCTTAGTCAACAAGAAAGTTTAATTCTACTAAAACTACTTAATGTTTAGATTAATTAGAGTTTCATTATACTTAAGAGTTTTATTTGGATGTAATTATCTAGCCTATATAAAGGACTATTCGTTATTCATTAAAGGGATTGATTCATTCATTAATAAAATTTTCAACTCTTGGAGTTAATTTTTGTCGTTCAAGATTCCTTTCTTGTAATTTTTAGAAGCGATTTTTTTTCTCGATTTTCTTCAAAGAGTTGTAGGAATCCATTCTTCATCCTTCAATTTGCCAAGAATTATTTCTTGGAGGGTTGATTAGAGCCATTAATTGAATTTTTTGGGGTTTATATCTCAAAGGGTTCAGTTGGACAACAATCTTCTATCAATATTCATCAATTTATTTGGTCCATCTTCCACCTTGTAATTTCCATTTTCTTTATTTATCAACTTTTTGAATCTTTATTTTTTTGAATCTTTTTTTATTTTAGTTGTTTTTCGTTTTCATTTGTTCTAAATTTCTTTATTACTTCTTTCAAGTCAAATCCAAATATTTTTTCAAATCGAACCTTGAATACGATCTTATTCTACTGCCCTTTATCACACTCAAGCTTTTAAAGCTCAACTAGAAGCCTTTTATAGTAAACTTAAGGAAAGCTTTAAGTATAATATTTACAACAAAGAGAAGATGATCAAACTAACAATGAACCTCTAGTAGGTGTGTGTTTGCAAATTAAAGCTCTAAGTAAAAAGATTTGATAGTGAGAAAATATATTACAGTAAGCTCTCAATAACATGTACAAGAGGAATGAAGAAAATAAAGATTTTAAGTGATTCTCTTGTGTTTGATGTTAGGATATGTTTATATTATTTCTTGATGTGTCTTTAACTTTTATTTATACCAAGGAATAAATTTACAGATGTTTATGACCATTGGGGATCAATTCTAACCATTGGAAGCATTGAATTTGAGCTTGACTGCAATTGCAGATAGTCGTATTGATACAACTCCATTTGTATCAGTAAAAGTGCTTTAAAAATATAGTCGTTGGAAACTACGGTATGGGTAGAAGTAGACTTGTACAAATACAACTCACCAGATGTATCGATACAAGTGGACTTGTTGCGATATAAGTCCTTAGGGTTTCACAATTTTCCTTACTGACTTAATTGTAACGGTACAACTAGGTCAGGGTATCGATACTACGCCCTAGACTTGTTTAAAATGAATTTAAAACACTGATAAACATTTTTATTGACTAAAAACCATTTACATAAGTTAAGACACATTAAAAACATATTTTTGAGTACTTTTACAACCAATGACCTTGTCATAAGTGTGTTACCCTCATAAGATATCCTTAATCTCTTTAGGATAAATCTATTCTCCCAATATGATTCTATTTTATCTCACAGTAACCATTATGCCTTCCTTTATGAAAAGTCAATTACTATTGTCAAACCCCTTACCTGGTTCGATCGCCGAACCTGAATAATAGGATGCTACACACAAAAACAAGACAATTACATGTAACTTATATAAGTACCATTCACATACATTAAAATATAATAGATAGAAGTCTACAAGGGCTTAATTGTGAAATTCATGCATAAAACATGATCAAATTGTAAAATGTCAAAATTTTAAAGTTGGAACCGATAATTTATAGCTAGGTATCGATAGCGTATCAATTCGTTTTTAAATATCGATACCAAATCACGATTCTATTAATTATGTGACCACCTCTAGACGTACTAAAGTCTAGAGTGTGAATACTACAACTAAAGATATAGATTTGAGGCAATTTTCGCAAGTACACGGGTCAGGTTGTAATATAGTTTTACAATGCAATAGGTAAGTACTTCGGAAATTGTACCCAAGGGAGGCTAGTACTAAATTAAATTTAACCTAAATTCAAATAGAATTGGTTAGTTGTTTAATAAATTATATTACGATAAAACATAAAGGAAAGATTTTTTGGGGTTTTTTATAAATAACGAATTAAAAACTACATAAATAAAAGGGACTTCGGAAAACTAATTTCTATACTCAATCAAATGTAGACATGAGTGATTAGCTTGCTTTGGTAATCATAAATAATTTCTATCTTAGGTTTTTATTCAATCAACTAGTCATTACCCTAGCAGGATCTCTTGATCTTCCACTAAACTAATGAGTCAGAAAGAACTACTTATCTCTCGACCTCACAGTTCAGACTGGTTCAGGGCTAAGGTGTTCATGGATAGGTCATACCAATTTTGGGTTAATTCCCACCTAAAATACTTCCTAGGGTCGTCAAGCCTAGGGTTTAAATTCTTCCACTCCTAAACAGTTGATCCGCTAAAAAAAACCCTACATAGAAATTAATCAATCACACCTCCACTCGCTAATCCCCCACAAGAGGATTAGTTTCTCATGGAATCCATAAACATAAAAAACTTGATGATAAAGATATGCATAAAAAATAAATCAAGAATAAAGTTTAGAAAATCCTAATTGTATTCAATTGGTGAAGCTTAGAAATCCTCAAACGTTTGATTGTGTCTACAAATCAAGTTCTCCAAAAAACACAAATGAGAAGAACTAAAAAGAAATCTAAACCCTAAAAGAAAGAAAAAAACTGAAAACTAAATTACAAAGAAAAACTTAGAATATCAAAAGTTTTCCTTGAACAAGTGTTTAGGAGCCTATTTATAGAGTTAGGGTTGTTGTTGTCATCAACCCTAGGTTAGCTAATACTCTCGTGTTTAACTTTTAATTGTGCAGACTAAAACGCCCCTAGCTCCTAGTTATCTCCCGTACAGGGCCAGTGTTGTGATTCGTTAGTGTCTGTGTCGTGACATCGAGGATAGTATGTGTAGTTCAGGGATGGCTTCAAGGGTGTGTCGCAACATCCTATGGTTGTTTCATGACACCGAAGGTGGTATGGAATTCTTGCATTATGTTCATATGTTGCGACCTCGAACTCCTCGTGTTGCAACAGATTAACCAGTATTGAGTTCCTATGCCCTTGCATGGTCTCCTGCACAGTAACTAAGTATGTTAGCTCGCCTTTAGACCTCATTTGGCCCCTAAGGTCAACAAAAGACTCAAAATAAAATTTTTATTGAATGTAAACTAAACTATAAAAACTCGATTAAAACATAATAAAAGTGCTTATATTCAAGCTCCTCAAGTGCGAAAACTAGTTTAATCTTCTATACCACATTACAACGATCAAACTCCCCCACACTTTAGTCATTACTTATCCTCAAGCAAAAAAAACAAAAATAAACAATTAAGAGATGACTCTTGAAAGTATAGTACAACATTGGCTTCGGAGTACATAACTAGGTATTTCATATTTATGCATAATTTTGACAAGATATGTAGATGACTTACCACTTTTAATATCAAACACCTAAGTTCAGTATATTACAAATTATACAAACATAAAGGTTTTCATATGTATAGATCCATCAATAAATTATACAGGTAATTTTATTATCCTACCAAAATACAAATAATCATAAATATAATTATTTGATATGATGTCAATATATGAATAAGTCTACCTAGACCACATAGGGTTTTTCGGCTTGTAACGTTCTGAAGCTTAGGACATGTATGAAATTCAAAAACAGTACGCATCAAAATAGTTTGACACATCGTATTGTTCCTTATTCACCCCCTTAGTGACCCTTACCCATTTACCTTCTTTATTTCTCCATATAGGAAGTAACAACATAATATAGCAACTACGGCTAGCTTATGAGTTTTTGCACCCTAATGAACAAGTTTTTTTTTCCTACTTTTGTGACTTTGTCACATTTTTTTCCCATTTTAGTACACCTCTCTTACAAATGCTTTTATTTTTCTTTTTCAAGTGCTTTTTCTATTTTTTTTGCTTTTCTTTTTTGTATTTTTCTTTTATTTGGCACATAATGGCTAACCTATAATCACTATATCACACTGATTCCTCCTATTTCACTTTTATATTTACAAAATCTGCCTTGATGTATCTACTTAACCTTCAATACATATGGTTAGACATTTATAGTCGTGCAGTTCAAGACCAAGGAAAAAGGGTTAATACAAATTAGCATTTTTGGCTCGTGTTTTGTATGAAGGTTCATTAAGAAATGTATTTTGGCTCAAATATAGATATTAAGGGTAAATAAGGTTAGCTTTTTGGCTCTGAGTGTATACCAAACAATGTCTAAGGTCATCCGTAGGTATCTCGATATTCACAAATTTAATTAATCAAATAATCACAAATTCAACAATCTATCATACATATTAGCATGCTCGTTTCCCTGTATTCTCTATATCATTTGGTAGATTTAATTGCTCTATACCTATTTACAGTGTAATATATCGAACTTACTAGTCTAATAATAAAAAATTTAAAATCATCTACTATCATGTCAAATTTATAGTAAATACAACCAACCTATATACATGCTCCTAACCAATCACTTGTATTTCTACAAGCTCAACCACACATTTGACAATAGAAATTAAAAGAAAAGCGTAAAAAAATTAAAAACAAATTTCTTATGTTACCACCCAACACTTTAGATAGCACATTGTCCCTACTGTGCACCACTATAGGTAAGGAAAGAAGTTACCCAATTGATCGTGACATTGTCATAGTGTAATGGTGGGTGCTTCCTTTCTTTGTTCACTACAAGCTTGTAAATGGCGTACTTCTTTCATGTGAGGTTCCTACTTGCAAAACTTGAAACAACAAAGAAAACAAATATATATACCTACTGTTAACCTATTACTAAAAAATAAAAATTATCCAAAATTAATTATAATCCAAAAATAAAAATAAAAAGTTTAGTCAATCATCCTCTTCCTCGAAATGCATCTCATCCGCTTCCTTTTCACCTTCGTCATCTTCACTATCCTCCCTTTCCTCTCTTTCTTTCTTTTCTGCTACATGATGGGAATGTATTAGACCAAACATGTCTGACGGATAATCTGGTACTCTCTTATTGTTCTGTCACACAAATTCTTGAAGAACTGGGCTCTTATCTTGCATCCATCTTATCATCCATTCTATTTGTGGAATGTTACTCTCGCCAATTTCTTTTTGAATCCCAATTTTTTTTCGTTTGAGCTAGGCCAGGACGTTCATTTTTTTCTTTCCAGCATTTGTTCCAATCCCTTATTTGTTTTCATTTACATTTATAGTGTATCCGCTATGATACTTTTGGTTGGCTTCATGAACTATTCAGTAGTTGTCATTGGAACTCTTGTTCTTTTGCGCAAGGCTGTCACTAAGTGGGGGAAGAAAACCCTAACTTTCTGACCATTAATGCACCGCTTCATATTATGGTGGATCCAAGTCCCAATGCACACATGTTTCTTCTGCAAAATAGCATATAACAAAACCGCTAAAAAAGTATTGATATTAGAGACATTTAAAGCAGGAGCAATTCGGGTGCATAAAAATTGTATCCACATCTTTGCAATTGGAAACATAATTGCTTGATTAAAGGATGTGGGAATATCAGTACCAGGCCGATATTTCCATTCACCCCTACCCTCCGGCAAATAGTTTATAACATTATCCATATTAATATCTCTAAAATTTTCTAAATCGCTTTCTTCTACAAAATCAAATTCATAACATAGAGTGTTATAAAACTCACAAATCACTCTAGGGATGACGAGCACCTTTTTCCCTCATACCGGTATAGTTTCCCAATTGGCACCCTTTGGTCTCCTAGAATCTTAGTCCATAAAAGATGCATAGAATTCTTGTACTACTGGGAATCTAGTAGAGTCTTTAGGGGTTACGCAAAAGCGTTTCCCTACATAAAATCATCGATGGTTCAAATCCCCGTTCTTGCATAAACGTCTTTCCTTGAAGTTCTAAAAAAATTTCTCGACGTTTGGGTTTGAAAACTTGAGGGGTTTGTCACCACCAATGGTTCAGGTTCACTAGTTCTTCTGGCTTTTCTAAGAGGCATTATCGATAAAATTTTTAACTAGAAAAACTAACTAGATATTAAGCAATATATTTCGAATGCAATAAAATAGTAAAAGTCTAAGTTGGGACTTTTAATCTTGACTTTAAAGCTTGTTACTCCATTCGAAGGTTTATTCCAAACTCCTTTATGATGTGGATTGTTTAACTTGCACTTAAAAAAACAAAGAGGAGAAGAAAGATTGTAGCAAAATAAAAAGAAAATAGATTTTAAGGTTTAGGGGTTTTGAGGCTAATGACTGGTTAAAACTATTTAAATTTTTTTTAGGTTTTCTTTTGTATTTTATCCTTAAAAATTGGGTTAAAATAAGGGTTAACCATCAAGTTGTGTGACGGGTCGGGTCAATCCTACAGAAAATTGCAATGATGTCACGACATAGGGGTTCTGTGTCGCGACACCCTTGGCAGGATACCGATGTAGTGACACACTTTGAAATTTCAAACTTAGGGATACACAGATTACTTTTTTGTGACACAGAGGTGTTGTGTCGCGACATCGAGATAAATTGCTTAATTTCTTGAACCTATTAGTGGTGTCACAACATGAAGGTTGCATGTTGCGACACCGACTCTCTTTTAACCCCTCTTCTCAAATTCCAAAGTGTGCGAAACAAATATAACCTACTTTGAAAAAAATAAATCCTAATATAAATGAGTCCTAGTGTACTTTCCTCCACGCTTTAGAGCACACATTGCCGTTACTGTAAAATGATTAAGGTGCGAAAAAGAAAACTTCCCTGAGAAGGTCGAATCCTTGTTGATGTATTGACATCGAGATTTATTTGCTCAAAGCGGACAAACAGTACTTACAAGAAAAATACTATGACAAGAAATATGAAATATGTAACACCCCTAACCCGTCTCTGTCACCGAATTAGGGTTATAGAGCATTATCGATTAAATCATAACAAATAATGACTTTTAGAAAAAAATTAGTCAATTTAAATAATAACATTCAAACTAATTTTTATTCATGGCATAAACACGGTTACGAACCTTAATTTGTGCTTACGAGGTAATAAAAATAGGTTGGAAACATCCAGGGACTAATTTGAAACAATTAAGAAAATTTAGGAAAAATTGGGAAACAGGGGTCACACAGCCGTGTGCCCAGGCCATGTGAGTATTCAAAGTATGGGACAAACGGTCGTGTCACAGGCCGTGTGCTAGACCATGTGTGCATTCGAAGTTGGGTCACATGGCTGTGTCACCAGGCCGTGTAACTCACTGAGTCCGTGTGGCTCATCCTGCACCTAAAATGAAAATGACACACGGCTGTGTGGGGTGGTCATGTGTGGTAGCTCATGTCTCAGGCCGTGTGCTTTATAAATTGCCCCTAAAACAAGCCCTTACAAATCCAATTGCTTACACACCAAGCCAATCCATTCCCACAAGCATTCATATGACTAAAACACATTCAAACACTCTAAAACATACCAAATCAACCATTCTATAAAACCTAACCAATGTGCCATGCAAAGGCACCACATTTCGCACACCAAACATTAATTCAATTCAACATCTCAAATTCTAACATTAAACATATTTGAAACATACCAAATAACCATATCAAAAATATACCGATCAACCATAAACTACCTACTTTCAAAAAGGCATACACAAGCATTTAACACCACAAATTTACACTTCATTTACAAACCATCAACCAAGGGACATTAAAACACAAATGAACTTGGTAGAAATTCAAAACCATAAATTCAAAACCAAACAAGTTACCAAAATAACATTTAAGCCCTATTACATGCCATTTATAACCAAAAATTACCAAAATGATGATTGGATAGTGTGATTGTGCTCCAACGTGGTTCCAACCTATCGAGCTTTTTGATGATCTACAAAACAAAGAAAATAAATATATAAGCATCTAGTGCTTAGTAAGCTCGTATAAAGGAAACTTAAACTTACCGAATATACATGATTAAACCATTCAAGCGTTATTCATTATCATATGCATACATTTCTTTCTTATTTAAACCACTTCAAAAAGTTATTAGGTATATATAAGAACATAGTAGCCATTGAAACATGTAACATATCATGATAAAGATTTCAAGTATAAACCATCCATCTCATATTCAATTAACTCTCTTTTCAATTCAAATACACATATCATAATTTCCATTTCCCATTTCCATGACATAGCTCATTGCATATACATATATTTTCGATTAAAACTTTAATCACATAAAGTGTGCCTGTACATGTAACTGTAACCATATTTGTAATGCTCACATGAGCTGTGAATTGGGCTTGGTCACACGAGCTGTGGGTTGGGATGTTAAGCTACATGATGCTGCTCACATGAATTGTACAGAATTCGCAACAAATGCAAGACATCAGCCATCGGTAGGACATCCAAGACCAGTACCAGAAACCATATAATCCCTAATGACATGTCATTTGTATCCTAAGTATTCATAAGTTTCAAACGAGACATTTTTCTATATCAATCCTTTAACTACTTTCCATTATATCATTTCTAATTCATACATATGTGAATCCCACATTTTTCACAAATATGCATCAATTGAATAAACATTACGATTTAATCCAAATTACTAGTTAACAATTTGTTTTCAATAAAAGTTAAATAAAGAATAACCTTAATTAATCATTCATCTAAAATAGAAATTAACCAGTTTACTACTATACGAACTTACATTGACAAAAGCAGTTGCAAAAATAAAGTCAATGATTAATCCGAAACCTTAGCTTTACCACGATTCAAGTCAGGTTGCTGCATTTCTTAATCTAAATGATAATTTCAATCAATAAAAAATTCAAATAGCTTAAAATAATTGATTCAAGCTTTTATCCCGTTTTAATGTGAAGTTACAAAATTACGTCTAGAATTTTGACATTTGCACAATTTAGTCCCTAAACTCAAAACTTGCAAATTAACCATTTTTAACAAAAACCATGCTAACCGATTTTTAATAGGTTCACAAAAATCCCATATTTATCTTCATTTTAACCTATCTATATGAGATTTTACTATTTTCACAAATAAGTCCCTAAACATTAAAATTACTAGAAATCACTTAATAAAATTCATATATTTAACAACCAACCTTAATAATCTATCAACTAAATTCACAAAAACTTCCTATTCATTCATGGAAAGTCCCTAAAATTTTAATAGTTTTATGAATTGACCCTCGGGCAAGTTAAATTAAGCTAATAAGGCTCAAAAATATAAATATTTTTAAAAATGGGCAACAAACACATACCATGCACAAGAACTAAGCTTTGGGCAAAGCTTTAGGTTGATATCAATGGAGAATCGGTTTTGAAATGTCCCAAAAGAAGAAGAAGATTTTAGCTTATTTAATTTTATGTTTATTTACTAATTTACCATATTACCCTTATTATTAATTAAAAATTTCAACTAAACCTTGTCCATAACTATCCACTAACATACTATATGGTATATTCACCCATTAATTCCATTTAATTATTTTTTCCTAACTAATTGATACAATTAATTAAAAGAAACTAATTTTTTTAGCTTTTATGATTTAGTCCTTTTCAGTTAATTAACTATCTAAATGTTAAAATTTCTTAACCAAATTTTAATACGAATCAAATAAATCCTCAAAAAAATTAAATAAAAATAAAACAAGAACTCACTTGTTAGAATCATGGTCCCGAAACCACTACTTCTAACACCACTGGAAACGGGTTGTTACAAAATATGTAATATAATATAAAGGAAAAGAAATTAATAAAGAAAATAAAATTAAATAAACACTATAGTAAGACAATAAGCGAAACAAAATTTACAACAAGAAATAAAACTTCTTTAAAAACTAGGATGATTCATGTCACCACCATGAAAGAAATTCTAGCTGGTTCTCAACACTTTGATTTGATGTTTGTTCCTCTCCGGTCGATTCCATTGATGGTGCCTTATTTGTGATCGACGTGACATCCATATTGTGAGTCATTTAGTGCCAAATTTGAGCCAACCCCAATTTTTTTTTTCGGGGTATTATTACTTAGAGCTTCCTCCTCTCCCTGTTGCATGAGGCTTTGGTACTCGAGCCTTGCTGTCGTTGTCGAATGAGAATGAATCAAACTTCTCGACCTCATCGGTTGACACCTTCTCTGCTATGGATAGAAAATGTATTGGCTCTTCTACACTTTCATTCAATATCGGTTTAGGCTCCATGTTAGTGGTTAGTTCATCTTTCACTTGTACATTTACGGTTAGTTCTGCTACTATGTCAATTGGATTAGAAATGGTTTCAACTATGTTCAACTCATCCACATGATCTTCAGTTGTAAGCTCCGGTTGAATCTCACCATGGTCATCATAGTACAAGGGTTCTCATGATCCCAGTTGTGAATGCAAGACATGTCCTCTTTCTTTGGAACAGTGCTTCGGATATTTATTACATCATTTTCAACATTTGCGCCATGATGTTTGACATGTTTGATAATACTTCAGAGTTGTCCATCCTGGTGGTTCCAAATGAAGGCATCTCATACAAATCATAAGGAGGCTTGTCTGAATTGTTGTGTATACCATGATCTTCTTCAAGTGCCTCATACAAATTACCAATGAACTCATGTGGATGTTCGACTATATCAGTACCTTGAACATTACTCCACTGGTGCGTTGAGACTTTATTTTCGCATTGGCTCAGCTCTATCATGAATAATTTTTTTTATTTTCCATGATCTTTCATTCTTTATATACTCCCTTCTCGTATACTTCATCGTCAAATATCACATTATCACTAAACCACATGTAAACATTTTCATCCATATTTGAATGATTTTGTTGGATTAGTCTGTATGGATCAGTGACTGACTAAATAAATGTTCCTCTCCTCTGAGGCATATATTGAAATTGAAAAAGAAAAAGAAAAAAAAGGTTAGTAATCTAAATTAGTACAAATCGTATCCATTATTTAAAATTTTCCTAATTATTCTATTGAATGTAAATATTCAAATTAATTCAGTAACATTGCCTCCTCGATAGCGGCACCAACAACTTGACCGCCTCTGGATGTATTAACGTCCAAAGTGTGAATACTGCAACCTAAAGATATAGATTTGAGGTGGTGTTTGCAAGTATACGGGTCAGGTTGTAATATAGTTTTACAATGAAGTAGGTAAGTACTCCGAGGATCGTACCCAAGGAAGGCGAGTACTAAATAAAGTTAACCTAAACGCAAATAGAATTAATTAGTAGTTTAAATAAATTATATTAAGATAAAACATAAGGAAAAGATTTTTGGGGTTTTTATAAATAACAAATTAAAAACTGCATAAATAAAAGGGGCTACAAAAAACTAATCTCTAAATTCAATCAAATGATGACATGGGTGATTAGGTTACTTTGGTGATCATAACTAATTCCCATTTCGGGTATCTATTTAATCAACTAGTTGTTACCCTAGCAATATCTCCCGATCTTTCATTGAACTAATGAGTTGGCAAGAACTACTTATCTCTCGACCTCACAGTCCAGACCGGTTCGGGGCTAAGGTGTTCACAAATAGGCCATACCAATTTTGGATTAATTCTCACCTAAATAAATTTCTAAGGCCGTCAATCCTAGGTTTGATTTTCTTCTCCCGAACAGCTGATTCACTAAGAAAATCCACATAGCAATTAATCAATCACACCTCCACTCGCGAATCCCTCATAAGAGGATTAATTCCTCATGAAATCTGTAAACATAGTAAACTTGATGATAAATATATGCATGAAAAATAAATCAAGAATAAACTTTAGAGAATCCTAATTGTATTTGATTGATGAAGCGCATAAATCCTTTAACGTTTGAAAAGAACTGAAAAAAAATTTAAACCCTAAGAGAGAAAAAAACTGAAAACTAAATTACAAAGAAAATTTTAGAATATCAAAAGTTGTCCTTTAACAAGTGTTTAGGAGCCTATTTATAGAGTTAGGGTTGTCGTCGTCCTCAACCTTAGGTTAGCTGACGCTCTTGTGTTTAACTTTTGATTGTATCAACCAAAACGCCCTTGGCTCATAATTATCTCCCATATAGGGCCGATGTCACGACACCCTAGTGCATGTGTCGCGACATCGAAGGCAGTATGTGTAGTTCAGGGATGGCTTCAGGGGTGTGTCGCGACATTTTATGGCTATGTCCCAACACCAAAGGTAGTATGGCAATTCTTGCATTTTTCTCCCTATGTTGCAACCTCGAACTCCCAGTGTTACAACACAGTGACCAGTATTGAGTTCCTATGCCCTTGTACGGTCTCCTGCACACCAAGTACGTTAGCTCGCGTTTAAGCCTCATTTGGCCCCTAAGGTCAACAAAAGACTCAAAATACACTTTTTTATTGAATGTAAACTAAACTATAAAAACTCAAGTAAAACGTAATAAAAGTTCTTGTATTCAAGCTCCTCAAGTGCGAAAACTAGTTTAATCTGCTACACCATATTACAGCAGATCAGGTTCCTTATCTATTTGAACTTAGACTTTCATTTACATTATAGTATACGAGTCACACATACATAGTCCATCATCCACTCAAGATTAAATTATGCCACACTATAAGCATCACAAGTGGATAAATCTAAAAATAGATCGAAGATCTATTCTACTTGGGTCTTGTCTGATGTCCAGTTAGTCACATCTATGTCTCTATCTTTTGGGAGTTATTTACTTCGATGCTCAAAACAAAGTATCTCCCTATTTGGACTTACTAGACGACATATTAGTCTTTCAATCAGTCATCTCGTTTCCGATTAGACTAGGAATATGTTTAAATTATCTATTAATATCAGTTATATTTCTGTGTTATGATCCAACCATGTAATATCGTTCAGTATTAATTAAACATTAGATAATCAATGAGTCAATTTTTACTTTCATTCTGCTTTGCATGCAAAAACCATTGAGGAAAATATACAAATAATATTAATGTAATCAATGGATATTTTATTAAACCAATTTGTTCGAAAAATACAAGTATACATTGACAAAAATACTACACTAAGGTGTTGGAAAAATTTCGGTTTGAAAGTTCTTTTCTTGCACATCGAAAAATTTAAAATTTTGAAATTGACCCGGTTTGTGATATTTATTGCAATAAACCTTAACTAAATTTGTATATGTCTTTTAGGCTTAACGAACTGTAACAGCCCAATTTTAACCCTAATCAGAATAGTAGTTTCGGGACCACAAATCCGAGTCTAAAAAATATTTTAATATTATTTTCTATAATTATTATGTGTGAATTTGATTGTACGAAATTTTTGTGTTTTAATTTTGTCATTTGAGTGACCGATTAAAGAAAATGGCTTAATCGCGTAAAATGAAAACTTAGGGGTTAAATCTAAAAGTACCTAATTATTGTTGTCTTTATAAAATGGAGGATTTATGATGCAATAAGGCCAATATATAGTTAGTGGGCAGAAAAGGACTAATATGACCTTATTATATACGTTTTGTATATTATTTATTAAAGGTTATTTTGGTAACATAACAATTTGTTAATATATGTTAAATTAAAACAAAAATAAGTCATTATCATCATCTTTTACACCGAAACTAAAGAAATAAATAAAGAAGAAAGCTTGGCTAGGTTCGACACTTATTCATCTTGATTGAGGTTATTTTTTGTTTCGGTTTTTGATAATTTTTACGTTTTTGAGATCGTTGCTTCGTGTTCTTCAAAACCCATGC
>JABEZY010271990.1:1889-16347 GCA_013467495.1 Gossypium gossypioides
TAAAATAGACTTAATGGTTTGATTAACGATTGGACAAATGAGGTAGCAACTTGGGAAAAATGTTTAGGTACCAAGATGGAAAAAAAGAGTATAGTTTATATACAAATTGTAATACCCCAAAATAGGGCATAAAAGTTTTAGGGGTATTTTAGGGATTTTAACCTTAAAGTGTTCAAAATTTTGCAACATGGTATATCGATAATGTTTTCGAATATGGTTTTTAGAAAACTATATCAATTTCTGAAAATAAGTTTTAAATACCTTTAATTTTGAAAATAGGACTGATTTGTAAAAGAGTCAAAACTTAGAATTTTTAAGAGGCCAATAAACCAAACTTTAAAAATCAACCTATTTTCCCCTCCATCTTTATAAAACCCATGATAGTTCCTCTTACCCTTTATGCTTTTCCATAAACCCTAAACCCTAAACCCTATTTAGAAGAGTTTAAAGGTAGCAAGGTTATTTGGCTTAATTGGATTCGGATAGACCAAATACGGAGTTAGAACGTGGAAAAGAAAAAGTATCAGATTAATAGATTGAAAATCCATGAACACTTGTCGAGGTAAGTTCGGGTAACTAAATTGTATATTTATATGTTTTAAATTGAATGTTATGTACGTGAAATGTATAAGTGCTATGTATATGAAAGTAATCACAAATCCGACAATGTCTGAAAAATATTAAGTCCCGTTTGAATAAATGAAATTCGATGGATATAGGGTTTCCGAATTGGTTGTGGTCCTGCATGTGTTGTGGACACACCACAGCTCGAAAGAGTGTCCCATTATTAGCTCTCACGAGCATCCCGATATTTGGCTCTCACGAACTTTTCATTACATGGTTCTTGCAAGCTTCTCGATAACTGGCTCTTATGAGATTCCTGATTAATGGCTCTCCAGAACTTTCGATATTAGATCACTTGAACTTCCCGATTACGACTCTTATGAGCTTTCCGTTGTATAGCTTGAATGAGCTTCTCGTTACATGGCTCACATGAGCTTCTCGTTATATGGCTCGAAAGAGCTTTCCGTTTATGTGCTCGTATGAGCATTCTCGAATATGAATTGACAGATTATAGTTTTGTACACCTTTTGTGTACTACCCGTGTATCCAACAATATTTCAAATGGTTTAGCGGGCAAAGTTTTGATATGAGATAAGATGAGTTCTAAATGAATCATTATCTGTATATACTTGAAGTACTTCAATTTGATATATGAACACAAGATGTGGAAACTTTATGAACATGGAAATTTGATATTTGATGAGCTCACACATGTTTCTTGATGATCATGTAAAATACATGACTAATGTGTTTTGATGAGGATATGTGTTTAGGCTATTGGCCAAATTTCTTTGGATGTATTTTGTATGCTTACCTTAATTGTAACTGAATGGTAAGTTAATTTCCTGTTATACGAACTTACTAAGCTTAAAAGCTTACTCCGTTTTATTTTTCCTATTTTATAGTTTTCGAAAGCTCGTAAAGGTTGGAAGCTGGTCGGTATATATATAGTAAACTCATTTCGGTTATAATGGCATGTATAGGTTAATTAGCCAATATTGGCATGAAAATGTTTTGGTTGTAACTAGCCATTGGAATGGCTTGTTATGAACATGTTTTGATGTGTATGTAAATGGTCTTATCACGTATAATGTGTGTTAGTATGGTTGAATGATGGATAATTTATAAACATGTTGATAGTTGGTTTAAAATTGGTAAAATAGATACAAATGAGCTTATATATGTATTTGGTCAAATTGGTAAGTAAAGATTCTTGAATGGTTGTGGTAATATGTTAAGTATAAAGGTTGATTTTGGTTTGGATGAATGTCTTATTATGGTCCATTGATGTCCAAAAATGTTTAATTAGGTTGATGCCAAGTCTGGGTGAGAAATGTGGCCTTGGAAATGGCCTATTTTCGTCCACACGGGCAGAGACACAGACGTGTGTCTCAGTCGTGTGTCTAGCACATGGGCGTGTGGTTTGGTCGTGTTTCCCTTGCATCTTTAAAATTGAAAAACAAAATGATCAGATATTTTCACACGGCATAGCACACGGGCGTGTGGCTTGGCCGTGTGACCCCTACACCTTCTTATTACAAGTCAGTATGCTCACACGGGCTAGCACTCGGGTGTGTTGTTTGGCCGTGTGACCCAAGTCAGAGAGCACCCTAAATGGGACAAGGGCTGGGACACGGTCGTGTGCCTTATTTTGAATGCCCACACGGCTTGAGACACAAGAGTGTCGTTTGACCGTGTGAGACACATGGCCTAGCCACACGGGTGAGGGTCACCTGTATCTTGGAAAAATTTTAATATTTTGCAAAAAATTCTTTGAGTACCCGGTTTAGTCCCGACTTGTTTCTAATGCATATTTTGGGCCTCGAGGGCTCATATAAGGGATAATATGATTGATTATGATTAGTTTCTGATATGAATGTTAAATGATATTAAATGTATGTATGTGATCTGTAAATTTTGGTAATGCTTTGTAACCCTGTTCTGACAACTGATATGAGTTAGGGTGTTACATTTATTGGTATCAGAGCTACAGTTTAGTCAATTCTTAGACTAACGTAGCATCTACGAGTCTAGCTATACATGCCATTATATAACCTGTGATAGTGTGATCTCTCCTGACCATTTTAAAACATGTTTTTCATATAGCAATGTCATCCAACCGAGCTTATTGCGAAGAAACTGAGAGTAATGCTCGAGCTTCAGTACAAAGTGCAGCCTCGAGTAGTAGAAGGCCCGTATTCTAGAGTCGGGGATGAGAGGCAAAAGAAGTCTTCTTCTAAATGATGAATGAGTGGTTTACAGAATTTGTAAGAACAAATCCGGCTGTGCAACAACCATCACCCCTTCCTGTTTCTCAACCGGTTCCTGAAATTCTCAAGGTATAGAACTTATTATAATTGGTAAGGCTCCTGTTGATAAAATTCATAAATATGGGGCAGAAGAATTCAGAGCTACAGCTAAAGATGATCCAGAAATAGCTAAATTTTGGTTTGAAAATACCATCAGAGTTCTAAATAAATTATCTTGTACACCGACTTAATGTCTAAAATGTGCAGTGTCTTTGTTAAAAGATTCGGCTTACCGATGGTGGAATACCCTAATTTTAGTTGTACCAAAGGAAAGGGTCACATGGGAATTTTTCCAAACTGAGTTTAAAAAGAAATATATCAGCCAGAGATTCCTTGATAAAAAATGTAAAAAATTTCTAGAGCTCAAATAGTGGCATATGACAATATCAGAATATGAGCGAGAATTTCTCAAACTGAGTAAATATGCCAGAGAATGTATCCCGACTGAAATTGCCATGTGTAAACGGTTTGAAGAAGGTTTAAATGAAAACATAAAATTGTTAGTTGGGATTCTTGAATTAAAAGAATTTGTTGTACTGGTTGACCGAGCACATAAAGCCGAAGAATTAGGTAAAGAAAAGAGACAAGCTGAGATGGAAGCTAGAACTTCAAGTAAAAAATTTACGGGAAAGTCATATCAGTCGGCCTCAAAGAAATTAAAGAAATATCATGACCGTTCTACTACCTTCGTGGGGTACTCTGGGAGAGATAGAGGTATTCAACGCTCTAGTCCAAGATCTCAGGCTACATCTGTAGCAAGTGCGAGTAGTGTTAGAAGACCCAAACCCAGATGCAAGCATTGTAATAAATTGCATTTTAGTGAATGTCGCATCAAAAGTGGAGTTTGATTTAGATGTGGTTCCTTCGACCACTATCTGAGAGACTGCCCGAAAAAGCTTGAAAAAGACATTGTTCAAACTTCAAAGCCGAGCAACCATACCACGAGAGGTAGACCACCTCGTAATCCTGACAATGTGAGTGGCAGCCGGGGTATGATAAAAAATTCAACTGTCAGATCTAAAGCACGAGCACCAGCCAGAACTTATGTTATTCGTGCATGTGAGGATGCCTCTGCACCAGACGTTATTACTAGTACTTTCTCTCTTATTAATACTAATATAAATGTTTTGATTGATCTTGGTTCAACACATTCATACATTTGCATGAATTTAGTGTTTAATAAAAAAATTTCATGTCGAGTCCACTGAATTTGTGGTTAAAGTATCAAACCCCCAAGGCCAGTATTTGATGGTGGATACAATTTGCAAGAATTATCTGTTAATGATACAGGGTTTCTGTTTCTCGGTTGATTTGACGTTATTACTATTTGATGAGTTTGATGTAATTCTGGGTATGGATTGGTTGACTTAGCATGATGCCGTGGTAAATTGTAAGCAAAAGCATATTACGTTGAAATGCCAAAATGGTGAAATGATCTATATTGAATTTGATAAATTAGATAGTTTGTCTAATGTGATATCAGCCATGTCAGCACAAAAATATGTCAAAAAAGGGTATGATGCTTATCTTGCCTATGTGTTGGATACTAAGGTGTCTAAGTCAAAGATTAAATCAATGCCAGTTGTTTGTGAATATACTGATGTGTTTCCAGAGGAGTTACCGGTTACTGCTGGTTAGAGAAGTTGAATTTTCTATAAATCTTGTTCTAGGGACAACACCAATATCTATAGCACCTTACAGAATGGTCTTACAGAATTAAAAGAGTTGAAAGCACAGTTGCAAGAACTTACTGACAAGGGTTTTGCTCGACCTAGTTTTTCACCTTGGGGTGCACCGATTCTGTCTATTAAGAAGAAAAATGGATCGTTGAGATTGTGTATTGATTATCGACAGCTCAACAAAGTCAAAATCAAGAATAAGTATCCACTACCTCGTATTGATAACTTGTTTGACCAGTTGAAAGGTGTCACAGTATTTTCAAAGATTAATATCCGTTTTGGTTATTATCAATTTTGAGTTAAGGACTCGGATGTGCCAAAAATAACCTTCAGAACCAAGTACGGACACTATGAATTCCTTCTTATGCCATTTGGCTTAACTAATACACCTGCGGTATTTATAGATTTGATGAATAGAATTTTTAGACCATACTTGGATAGATTTGTGGTGGTATTTATTGCTGATATTCTGGTATATTCCCGAGATGAAAATGAACATGTTGATAATTTGAGAATTGTTATACAAACTCTGCGTGAAAAAAAAAACTGTATGCTAAATTTAGCAAATATGAATTTTGGCTTTGGGAAGTTGCTTTTCTTAGACATATAGTATCTGCTGAAGGCATTAGAGTTGACCCGAATAAAATATTAGCTATTGTTAATTGGAAACCACCAAAAAATGTATCTGAAGTCAGAAGTTTTCTGGGATTAGCTGGTTATTATCGGTGATTTGTAAAATAGTTTTCAATGATAGCTGCACCGATGACACAGCTACAATAGAAAGATGTGAAATTTGAATAGGCTGATAAATGTCAGCAAAGTTTTGACCGGTTGAAAGCACTGTTGACTGAAGCACCAATTTTAATCCAACCTGAATCGGGTAAGGAATTTGTGATTTACTGTGATGCGTCATTGAATGGTTTAGGCTGTGTTTTGATGCAAGAAGGTAAAGTAACAACCTATGCTTCTAGAAAACTAAAACCACATGAAATGAATTACCCGATACATGACTTAGAATTGGCAGCTATTGTTTTTGCGCAAAAAATTTGGAGACACTATTTGTTCGGTGAAAAGTGTCATATATTCATCGATCATAAAAGCTAAAAGTATTTGATGTCCAAGAAAGATTTGAATCTGAGACAGTGCAGGTGGCTTGAATTGTTGAAAGATTATGATCTGGTTATAGATTATCATTCGGGAAAAGTAAATGTCGTTTGAGATGCTCTGAGTAGAAAGTATTTGTTTGCTCTATGAGCAATGAATACCTGATTGTCATTGATAGATGATGGCTCAATTTTAGCTGAGTTAAAAGCTAAATCAATATTTCTACAGCAGATTTGCAAAGCCCAGAAAAATGATGATGAGTTACAGGCTAAACGAGTACAATGTGAGTCGACTTTCGATTCAGAATTTCAGATTGGACCCAATGATTGTCTATTATATCAAGGAAGAGTCTGTCTACCGAAGAATTCGGAGCTTGTACAGAAAATTTTGCATAAAGCTCCTAATGGTACTATGTCTGTTCATTCGAAGAGTAATAAAATGTACAATGATTTGAAACAAATGTATTGGTGGCCAAGAATGAAACGTGATATTTCTGAATTCGTATCTAGATGTTTGATATGTCAGCAACTTAAAGCAGAACATTAGGTACCTTCGGGATTGTTACAGCTAGTCACGATACAGGAATGAAAATGGGATAGAGTTACTATGGATTTTGTATCAGGGTTACCCCTATCACCGAAAAAGAAAGATGTCATTTGGGTAATTGTCGATTGTTTGATGAAGTTTGCCCACTTTATCCCGATACGTATGGATGATTTTAAAACATACATATGGGGTATGGGTTAAATTAACGAGTTAGAAAAAAATGTGTTAAGATCAACGGGGTTTAGCTAATTGTTAATTCAATAGGTAAGCTTTTTACAGTTTAAGTGGGTTAAATCTTAAGTGCCTCTATCATCTCAGTATATCAAATCAATAATGTGGTCTCAACCTGCACAATCAAAGCAAGTTCTAGAATAAAAAATCAAGTTGACATACTCTCAACCAAAAATAAAATGAGCACAAATAAGTATATGCTCTATAGGATCAAAAGCTCACAAAAAATTAAGGCTTTGAAGTCAAACTTGCAAATTTAAAATATCAAGACAATACTTCAATTCAGGGAGACAACCTAAAGTATTTATTTTTGAAAAATAACTTATTATGCTTGACTCTTTCGTGTCTTAAAGTATAAATCAACCAATACATAAATATCCACAAATAAATCCAAAACAACATCAATAAAAATTCCAAATAGAAAAAAAAATCACTTTAATGGAGGGTATGAGAAAATTACTTAAACACAACAAATAATTCAGGGATTTTATCACAAACATATAAACAACCTCCCCACACTTAAGATGTACATTGTCCTCAATGTACAAATAGATATAAGCACAATATCAAAAGAGAGGGAGAGAACTGAAACTGCCCTGAATTTGGATGAAATCGCAAGAATAGTGAAAACTAGAATTGTGGCAAATCTAAATGTAATGCATGTTTCCACGCAAACTAATAAGAAAATAGACAAAAATAAATAAGAAGATAAAGAGATAACAAAATAGAAAAATAACCCGACAAAAAAAATAAAAGTACAATACATAATAAAATAAAAAGAAAAGAAAAGAAAAATAAAAAATAAAAGCAAAAGCAAAAACAAAAACAAAAACAAAAATAAAAAAAATTAAATGAAATGAAATCACTTTGGTTGGGGTAGGAAGGAAACAAAAGAAAAAGAAAATAAACTAGCTTTAAAAAGAAAAAAAACAAATACATGGTCTTGTGTCAGGCCATGTGAGCCACATGGCCGTGTGTGATAAAAAAAATAGGTAAAAATAAACCCATTAATCACAAAACCTAGGACATGCCCATCTGTCCAAGCCATGTGTGATGCTCCTTCGCTTCTCTCATGCCCGTTGTCAAAACCTTTTTGAAAATCGACTTTTTATTAAAAAATGAAAATGGAGTCGCCACCAATCCTTTTTATTTAGGTGTGATTGGATCACCTCAAATTTTAATCATAAAAGGTTAGGTTTACCGAAACAATGATTTTTGGCCTACAAAATTTAAGAAAATAGGTTCGAGAGTCGGTTACGTGTGAGGAAGGATTATCACCCTCATAATGCCCAAAATTGGTACCTAGTTGATTAATTGATGTTTTGATGTCGAAAATTGAAAATTCGAAGGGAATTTACAATACGATCCCTCTTTGCATCGTGTTATTTGATGGTATTGAAAGAAATCCACTCTAAATTGAATTTTTAATGAGGATGCATTCTCATTTTGAGTCTATCAAGATGAAAAATCATGTCCCGTAAGTTGGGGCACAAAATCTCCAATTCTCGAAAATAAGGACGTTCTCCATTTAATTATAGCCCAAATCATACAATCTTATTTATTTTTTATTATCATTTTTTAAAAAAGGGAAGGGATATTCAATTATTTTAGTTTAAGGAAAAATCGTACCCCGTAAGTGGGGGGCGAACAATTTATCGAATCCCCAAAATAAAGAATATCACATTGGTTTTAATTTCTTCTCATGAGTTATGTAAAAACAAATGCATCACTTGATATGATATGCAATTGAGCATAATGCGAGAAAGAATAAATATATCTAAGCATAATGGTTAACATGGTAATAACTATAATAAAATAAAATAACTACATAAAAAAAATAAAACATAGATAAAAGTTTGAAATGACTATCGTAAAATAATAATATAAGAACAAAATAATGGTAGATACCATTATCAAATGGTGATGAAGCAACTTTAATAATAAATTGATGGTGATAATAATAATGATGATGATGATAATGATGTAATTAATGTCATGTTTAACAATAATAACAAATTGATAATAATAAATCAAGGATAAAGTAAAAATTGTTTAATTTAGAGGGTAAAAATGCAAGTAACAAAAATTAATGCAAAAAAAATAAAATTAAATTAAGAATACAAGAATACAATAAAAAAATTATTTAAATTAAAATACGGGACCAATCAAGTCTGTGGTAAAATTTAAAGGATGAATTATGAAAAAGGATAGAAAATAAAGATTAAAGTAAAATAAAACAAAAAATAGGGACTCGAAAGGCAAATAATCCCAGACCTAGCACACATCACTCCCAAAGGGTCGGTAGTATAAGGACTGGATTGAATATATAAAAAAATTTAAGGCATAAATCGTAAAAAATAATAAAAAAGGATCAAATTGAAACAACATAGAAATATACAGGGACTTATAAGGTTATTTTTCCATCCGTGTCATTCCCTTAAGTTTGACAGTGGGTTAAAAGATCGAATAGCAAAAATAAAATAAAATAATAAAATATGCAAAACTAATTTAAAAATATACTAAAAAACGGAAGGGCCAAAATAACAAATAGCCCTCCCTTCAAAAACACGTAGATCCTGGGAAAGGTCGGGTCGGATCATCGGTTCAAACTCAAAATGACATTGTTTTGGGACTTTTGAAGCCAAGTCCAAAATGGCGTTGTTTTGGGGGCCTATATAAGGTAAAATTTATTTTAAAAAAATTCATTTCAAACCTGTTTTAAAAAAGGAACTTCTTTCCTTCCATTTTTTTCTCTCAAGCCCCCCTATGTTTGGCCATGGGGGCTGTCGCACGTCCGCCACGGCAACCGATCATCGGCGACGGTGACTGCTTCTTCCGGTGGCCGAAAAACCCAAAAAAAATCCTTTCTAAACCCTCTCTTCGAGTAAAAATAGATCTGGGGTTTAAATCCCCAAAAATTTAACCGATGCTCGGCCGATGGAAAATAAACCGAAAGGTTTCTCCCTTTTCCAACGAGGCCCTCGAAAGAACCATAAGGGATTCTGAGGCTTCTAGACTCGAAAGAAAGGGACTCGCAACGATGACGGCGTTTTTCAAGTAAGATTTCTTTCTTTTTTATTTTTGCTACCTTTTTCTTTTGAAACTTGTTCTTTTTTGTATTTTTCTTGAATCTATTCGATTGCTTGTGTCTATAAATAAATTCTGTTTATTCGGCTTTTATAGCCGATTGATTACAAATATTTGTATTTGTTTTTGCTTCTCTACTTTTGTCTTTTCTTTATTCTTTGCAGGTCGCGATGGTGGTCAACGGCGATGGTGGTCAACGATGATGGGAGAGGCATGCCCTTGCCGTTTTGGTGAAATGGCAGCAGAGAAAGAAGACCTTGAGGCGAGGGGACTTCGGGAAGCATGCCCGTTGACGTGGTGAAGCAAAGGAGTGGCGGCGGCTAGAGTTAGGATTTTTTTTTCTTAGGGTTTCTGAAAATTGTTTAAGTTTTTGGCTTTGGGCTAGGTTTGGGCTTGTAATTTGGGCCAGTTTATTTTTTTTGTAAATGGACTTTATTTATTTTGTTTTGGTTTGGGTTTATTTAGTTGTGTTGGGCTGGGTAAAATTGGGCTATTACAGCTGCCCCTCTTTGCTCATTGTCGTGTAACGAGAAGGGAGCAAAGACTTTAAATGAGGACCAATTTTGTCCGATTTCACTAAATCTCGACTTCTTTGGTGTTTCTTTTCTTCAAGTAGCCCACTCTTTCAATCCTTAGTTACTCTACTTTACTGTATCCTTTTTGCTACAACTTTAAGAAGGCAAGATTTAGTATCACGGCTTCATCTTGCTCCACTGCAACTTTAGGGAGATAAGATTTGTTGCTTCAATCCACTCCACTGAAACTGCACAGAGATAAGATTTGTAGCTTCAATATGCTCCACTGCAACTTCAAGGAGATAAGATTTGTTGTTGTAGCTTCATTCCAACCCACTGCAACCTCAGGGGTATAAGAATTGTATTTTCAATCCGATCCACTGTAATTTTAGGGATATAGGAGTTGCAGCTTCATCTTGCTCCACTATAACTTCAGGGAGATAAGATTTGTTGCTTTAATTTGCTCTACTGCAACTTCAGGGAGATAAGAGTTGTAGCTTCAATCTGCTCCACTGCAACTTCATGGAGATAAGATTCGCTATGGTAGATTCAATCCATCCCGCTGCAACTTCAAGGGTGTATGATTTGTAGTTTCAATCTGCTCCACTACAACTTTAGGGAGATAAGATTCACTATGGTAACTTCAATCCGACCCACTGTAACTTTAGGGGTGTAGGATTTATGGTTTCACTGATCTGTTACACCATTCTCTGGGGAACATGACTTGTAGAATCCATTTCATAAGCCTATATTTATGCCAAGCGATTAGGATGTTATGATCAGAATGAACCAACTGCTCTTAACTAGATGTATATGAATGATATTTGTATGAATGCAGAATGTAATTTTTGAGAATGATCTCGTTTTTAGTGCTTAGGTTGACATTGCTATTTGTTCGTCAAGGTTTTATCATTAATGTGTTACCATGCCTTCTTGTTCAGATCTAATATCTTTGACAGGAAACCCGAAGAAGTGATAAAAAATTAGACTATTCTTTCCTAGATATTTCCAACCCTTAAATTTGGTTAGTTCTAACTAGTGGTCCTATTTCAGGTCTTTGTACTATTTAGAAACCATTCAGAGCAACATGTAGAAATTCTTTTACTTGAATATTCTTAGTCCATTAATCGTTATTTCAATGTAAAAATGCTTGAAAAAGGTTGTAAAAAAGGACAAGATTGAAATTTATTAGGGAGAAAAGCTCGAAATGAAAAAAAATTAATCAAAATAGCAAACATTGCTAGAACACAAAGTGAGTAAAACAAAATTAAGTGCCCGACCAGTATGAGCTTCTCCTAATAAACTTGTTGAAGGCCATTCTAAGACTGATATGTGTTCAGGAGATCTGGAGTACTTTGTTGGCATCCCAAGATGTAAAATTTCTCCTCTTTGTTATCTTGAGGGGAAACGACTATTACACGCCCATTCTTTGGTCAAAATTTCATCCGCCTTTTTCAGGTTTTCAACTCAACACTCTTTTAGTCTCAAGACGCTTTTTACGGGTTTTCGCCTTGACCTCTCCTTTTTTTTAGGTAAAGTATTTCTTGACTGAATCCGAATTCACGGGATTGGGAAAGTTTTTGCCATCCATCTCGATAAGAATCAATGCTCCTCCAAAAAAACCTTTCTTTACCACATAAGGTCCTTCCCAATTCGGCATCCATTTTCCTCTGAAGTCTTTTTCTATAGGTAGGATCTTTTTCAATACTAGGTCCTCCTGATGGAATTCTTTGGGCCGAACCTTTTTGTCATAAGCTCGCATCATTCGTTTTTGGTACATCTGACCATGACGGATAGCTTTCAACCTCTTATCTTCAATCAAATTCAACTGATCATATCGAGATTGGATCCATTCTGCTTCATCTAACTTCAACTCTGACAAAACCGGGAGAGAAGGAATCTCGACTTCAATGGGCAAAACCACCTCTATTCCATAAACCAATAAGAAAGGCGTTACCCTGGTGGAAGTTTTGACAGACGTTCGATAAGCATAGAGAGCAAATGGTAACTTCTCATGCCAATCTTTATAAGTCTCTGTCATTTTCCCCATGATCTTCTTAGTGTTCTTATTGGCTACCTCCACTGCACCATTCATTTTTGGGCGATATGGTGATGAGTTGTGATGTTTGATCTTGAATTGACTACAGACCTCCGCTATCGTGCTAATGTTTAGATTTAATGCATTGTTAGATATAATCCTTTCTGGCATTCCATACAGACATATGATCTCTTTTTTTAAGAAATTGCTGACAGCCGACCTAGTGACATTGGCATAGGAAGCGGCCTCTACCCACTTGGTGAAGTAATCGATGACCACAAAGATGAATCGATGCCCATTAGAAGCTTTTGGCAAGATCAGCCCAATGACATCTATGCCCCACATTGAGAAAGGCTGTGGAGAAGTCATAACATAAAGAGGTGAATGAGGCACATAAATTTTGTCTCCATAAATTTGGCACTTATGACATCTTTTGGCATAACTGATACAATCTCCTTCCATGGTGGACCAATAATATCCGAATCTCATGATTTGTCTGGCCATTGTAAAACCATTAGCATGTGTTTCGCAAACATCCTCATGGACTTCTTCCAAGATTCTCTTGGCCTCAATAGTGTCCACACATCTTAGTACTACCTGATATTTTCTTCTCTTATATAGGATCTCCCCATCTAAGACATAGTCATTGGCCAATCTCTTCAGTGTCCTTTTATCATTCTCAGTTGCCTGATTGGGGTATTCACGATTCATTACATATCACAGTATATCGTGGTGCCAAGGGTGATCATCCTTTTTTTCTTCCTCGATGTTGTAACAATGGGTCGAAGCCTCATAAATACTCATCTGGATAGGTTTTACATCCTCTTGTTTGTTCACTTTGACCATCGAAGCTAAAGTAGCCAGGGCATCAGCCATCTGATTTTCATCTCTCGAGAAGTAGCATAAGGTGATGTCATCAAACTCCTTAATTAACTTAAGGACCAGCCTTCGATAATTGATCAACTTGGGGTCTCTCGTCCCGCATTCACCTTTGAGTTGATAGATCACTAGTGCAGAATCCCCATATACCTCTAGTACCTTGATCTTGCGTTCTATGGTTACACAGATACCCATGATGCATGCTTTGTATTCTGCCATGTTATTTGTGCAATCAAAATCCAGTTTACTAGTAAAAGGATAATGATCTCTGTCTGGGGATACCAGGACTGCGTCGATTTCATTACCTATAGCGTTTGAAGCCCCATCAAAATTTAGTTTCTAGGGATTTCAACCACATGATTTAACAATCTTGATTAATGAATCCGTTTGCAATGCAGATATCCGTCAAGAAGATTGCAGTCAACGTTCGTCAATGGTTTAGGTGGGCTAAGCCACTTTTGTCAGTTGAGGCAAGTATTAGATTATTATTTTAGTTAAGGATGCAAAAGAAGGAGACTAACCCTATTGATTGTAACTAAAGGAAAACTTGTATGAATGCAGATTTTGGGTATTCGTGGATCTTAGTACGTTTTCACAAATAGGTGTGAAATCACACCCTCTCTCAACTGCAAATCGGCAAAGGCCGAAAAGTCGAAAAAGACGACGCTGAGACCATATGGGCATGTGAACGCTCGTGTGGTAAATCGAGCCCACAAAATACGGTGTTAGATTGTAGAGGCCTCTATGAGTATTTTTATGGGCTTAGGCCGTAATGGGCCTAAAATGATCGAAATACCCTCGAAAGGCAAAATGACCGAAATACCCTTGAAGGGTAAAATGACCGAAATACCCTCGAAGGGTAAAATGATTAAAATACCCTCGAAGCGTAAAATGACCGAAATACTCTTGAAGGGTAAAATGACCGAAATACCCTCGAAGGGTAAAATGACTGAAATACCCTTGAAGGGTAAAATGACTGAAATACCCTCGAAGGGTAAAATGACTGAAATACCCTTGAAGGGTAAAATGACTGAAATACCCTCGAATGGTAAAATGACCTAAATACCCTCGAAGGTTAAAATGATTAAAATACCCCCGAAGGGTAAAATGACCGAAATACCCTCGAAGGGTAAAATGACCAAAATACCCTCGTAGGGTAAAATGACTGTTATACCCCTAAGAGTTGAAATATGTGTAAGACTGATTTCCTCTATGATATATATATGATTGTTACTGAGTATAACATACTCCATACACGTATGATTTATGACATGACATACTGCACGGGGTTGGGTTTCTGATATAGGGGAAGTATATTGTACTGGTGAATTTGCCACATATACTGTTACTGGCAGCTTTGTTGCGTTACTGTTACTGGCAGCTTTGCTGCATCACTATTACTGGCAGTTTTGCTGCGATATTGGTGTGTTGGCTGGGTGGGTTGATTTTATCCCTACATGGTGTGTTGGTGGTACGGAGTGGTGTGTTGGCTGGATTGGGATGGGT
>JABEZY010272092.1:0-11386 GCA_013467495.1 Gossypium gossypioides
TTATCGTAATTAAGTCTTTGTATCTGTGGTTAAGTGTTTCGTTTATGTGTTCGAGGTCAAGGGTTTGAATCGTTCTTTTGAAAGATCCTGCTATTTTATTTTGACTGAATCCGTATCCCTGATCTACCGACTTAAGTTTAATTCTGTGTAATTCTATGTCAATAATGAGCCTATTGGTTTAGTGGTTAAGCATCTGTTCCCTTACCGATCTTGTGTTCAAGTCTCTGTAGAAATGAAATGGAGACATATTTTTGTTGCCTTGAAGATTTAATTGGCTAGTTTTTTGGAAGTTAATTATTTTAACACGCGGGCAATCTGGGTTTGATCCTCGACAACGATGTAAATTTTAATTTTTACTCGTTGTTTATAAATTAGGACCATACGGGCAGCAAACATGGATGTGTGTCCAAGCCGTGTAACTCACTATTTTGGAAAGTAAGGTCACACAGGCAGACACACGGGTGTGTGCCAGGCCGTGTGGAGCCACATGAGTGTGTGGACTAAAAATAAGAATTTCTCTATTGGGCCCCAATGTCGTTTGAAACAAATGTAGGCCTTCTGTGGGGGTTCGTATGAACTGAATTAAATCGTATAAATTGTTATTTTATGATCTGAGACTGTATACTAAATCTCTATAATGGTATTGATCGTAAAAATCATTAATGAAATAGATATATTCTATAAGCATAAATTGTATATGAATGACCATATAAGCATCATTATTAACTGTCATCTGAAATATGCATCTGCATTAGGTGAGAATTGGGTAAATGAGGAAGTGTTCTATTCTGAATTACTGACTAAGCCATCGGTATTTGTAATCTGATCTGGCAGCTAGTCTGCAATTATCGAAAAGTGTTATATTGACACTATGCGGTGTGTAGGGCTGGATGAGTATTAAATACTCAATTTGGTATATTTGTTGGTCGGATATGGTGTGTAGTGGATGAGGGTTGGAAAATTGCATCTGTTATGATCTGTTATGTATCTAAGAATGAGTTGATTTGTTATCTGACTAATTTGTTCTGATCTGCTAAATTAATCAGGTTATCTACTGTTTCTGATTTTGAATATAAATTTGGGACCTTATCGGTTTAACTTTAACTTTGTTTGAATATATTATTGTTTCTTTATTGAAGTTATTAATTCATTTTATTTGTTAACTGAATTACATGTAACCTATAGACATGATCGGGTTGGTAGATCAGGAGCTCGGTCACACTTTTTATCAATTATTATTACTATTAGTTAATTTCAGTATTTTCTAGATATTTGACTTTCTAAACTATAATTTCTAGAATAAATATTATTTTTGTTAAATTCCTTGGTTTGAAAGACTTTGAAATTATATTCTGCCAAATATTTGATGTAGCTCTCCAAATTTGGTCATGTCATCTAGGCCAGGTATGAAGTGTTACATTTAGTGGTATCAGATTTAGGTTCCGAACACTTGGGTTGTGCTTTTTGGGCTCTTGTTTTAATAAAAAAAATATGTTTTTAATTAAATACGTATTTGAATAACTTTGATAACTGATTTTGTAAAAAATCGAGTTCCAACGCTAAACCTGTAAGTGTTCCTACTTTAGCTCTACTATTAGCTAGAAAATACTGTAGTAACTAAAATATCGGGACTTTGATATGAGTTGTGAAATAAGATATCTAATGAGAATTCTAGACTAATCTGTGCACTTCTGGCATTGTAGATAAACTGATATTATGAGTTCGCGCAGTATTCGTGGACGTGGTTCTCGTAAGCGTCGTGGATGCCGAGGAAGAGCTCGAGCAGAGTCATCCTTTATGGGTAGTATGTCCAACTTGGAGACTGACGAAACTGTTGGAACTCCTACTGTTGAGACTAAGTCTCGAACTCCTACTGCTAGGGACGACGCATTGTCCCAAGCTATGTTGCGTGTGCTGGAGAGGGTCGCTTGGACCTATTCTGGATTTAGGGGTTGCGGTTCTGTTTCCGAGCGACTCCAATCGAATGGCACTGAGTTATTTAGAGGTGTCATGGGAGTCGCCCCTATAGTGGCCAAGTATGGGTTAGAGGCCACCAAGCATATAATGAACAATATTGACTGTACTTCTGCATAGAAACTGAGGGGTGTTGTATCTCTGCTCTGAGACGAAGCCTATTAGTGGTGGTTGACAATTGTGCAGGGTGCTCAGCCCGAACAGATTATTTGAGACTATCAAGAATGTCTTCTAAAGTAAGCACGTGGGGGCGAGTTATGTAGAGGCTCGCCAGTGCAAGTTTATGAATCTAGTTTAGGGCAAGAGCTCTGTGGCCGAATATGAAGCTGAGTTTTTAAGATTGAGCAGATATACTCGGGCATTTGTAGCATTTGATTATGATAAGAGTGTGAGATTTGAAGAAGATTTACATTACAATATGCGGGTCCTGATAGCTCTTTAGAGGGAGTGAGTATTTGCAACTTTGGTTGACAAGGCTAAGATAGCGGAAGAAGTTAAGTGCACTAAGCGCGAGAGGTGAAACCAAGAGAGAGGTCAGAGTAAGGTTAACAGGGATTCGGGTCCCTCTAGTTCTGTGCAACGCCATAAGAAACGGGTTAGATTTGATGGGCCTCCGAGGATCCAGGCACCAGTTGCAGTGGCTAAGGTTTAGACCTGTAGCAACTGTGGGAGACACTATTCGGGCGAGTGCTGGAGGAAGTTGGGGACTTGTCTTTGGTGTGGATCGATGGAACATCATGTTTGGTACTACCCCTAGTGAACTGAACAAGTGCAAGCTCCTACACTAACGGCCACTCCGAGTCCTATTTAGCCTCTGAGAGTAGTGCAGCAGCCATTTCAGGGTCGTGGTACGGTCATGGGTGGTCATGGTTCTAGCCAAGGTCATAGGGCACCGGGCAGAGGTGCGGGCCAGACTGAGGCACATCAACCTGCTATTGTGTACACGACATAGCGCCGCGAGGATAAGGACGACGCTAAAATTATACCGGGTACATTCTTTATTCATGTTATTCCATATTTTGCTCTGATTGATATAGGGTCTACACACTCATATATATCTAGTACTGTATTTCTGGATTTGGGTATTTCTGTTGAACGTACTATTAGAGAGGTTTCTGTGATTAGTCCCTTGGGTCAGTCAGTTCGGGTTGACAAAATATATAGATGGGTCCCGTTAGAGATTAAGGGGGTAGTATTTTTGGCTAACTTAATGGAGTTGCCTTTTGATGAGGTTGATCTAACTCTAGGAATGAATTGGCTTGTAGAACATCGGGTCAGTCTAGGTTGTGCCTCTAAGAGGGTTTACCTTGAGAACTGATGAGAATTGTGAGATCATTATGATTGGTGACCATCGAGATTATCTCTCTAATGTAATTTCCGCGCTAGTAGCTAAAAAACTAGTTCAAAAAAAATTGCGAGACATGCCTTGCTTTTGTGTCTGATTCTGTTTCTGCAAAGCTTTCTTTTGAGGATATTTGTAGGTGATGGGCTTCCTGGATGTTTTCCCTGAAGAGTTACCTAGTGTGCCTCTGGACAGGGAGGTTGAATTCGGCATAGAATAGTTATCGGGTACTACTTCAGTGTCCATTGTACCATATCGCATGGCGCCGAAGGAGCTTGCAGAGTTAAAAGCTCAACTTCAAGAACTTCTTGATTGAAGGTTCATTAGGTTAAGTGTGTCTCCGTGAGGAGCATTGGTTTTGTTTGTCAAAAAGAAACACGGTTCGATAAGAATGTGTATAGATTACCATCAGTTGAACAAGTTGACAGTAAAGAATAAGTATCGTTACTAAGGATTGATAATTTATTTGATCAGTTCCGTGGGACATCGGTATTCGCCAAAATTGATCTTCGATTTAGGTACTATCAACTTAAGGTTAAAGAGACTGATGTGTACAAGACTACTTTTAGGACTCGCTATAGGCATTACAAGTTCCTGGTTATGCCTTTTCTGTAACACCCTTAACTCGTATCTATTGCCGAAATAGTATTACAGAGCATTACCAAAAGTTTACATCACAAAACATTTAAAATTTAAAAGATTCAAAACATATCATAAATCATAGAAATATTATGCAAAATCATACATATTTTCCCTTCAATGAGCCCCCGAGACCCTAAAACACATTAGAAATGAATCGAAACTAAATCGAAAACATATAGAATTTTTGGGAAAAAGTTGAAAAATTTCATACTGCAGGGGTCATACGGCTATGTGGCTAGGCCTTGTGACTTACACGGCTGAGACACAAGCCTGTGTCTCAAGCTGTGTGGGCATTCGAAGTAGGGATGCACGACCATGTCCTAGCCCGTATCTGTGCCTATGTAACTCTTTGACTTAGGTCACACGGCCAAGCCACATGCCCTTGTGCCAACCTGTATACCCTTTGAAATAGCCTCACACGCACGTGTGTCAGGCTGTGTGCTAGGTCATGTAACTACCTGACTTGCAACTCTTTGTAAGCTACAGGGGACACACAGGTGAGACACATGCCCATGTGTCACACACGGATGAGATACATGCCCGAGTCTTAGGCCGTGTAGACAAAAATTGGTCATTTTTAAGCCATTTCTTTCACCCAAATTGTGCACACTCATGCAACTCAAATGCACTCAAATCAAGCCTCCAAAATGTACCTAAAATGTGCATAATCAAGCGAAACAATATGATACCAATTCATACAACCAATATGCCCTAAGGCACCTCTATTTACATGACATTAAACATATCCAAGTACAAGCATAATCTAGTCATTAACAATTTAACATCTGCAACCTAAATTCCATACCATTTCACACCATATTTGTTACATTCAAATATACCAAAATAGGCATTCATAACATGTATTCAATTGACCATTCCAACACACACCATTCAAGTACCAAATGCCAAAATGTTAAAAATTATAAAACCATATATACATGTCAACATAACAACCAAATGATTCACCAAGGATACCATATTTACAAGCGAAGTCTATTGGCCATTTCATCCAAAAACAAAATACCTATACATGTCATTATAACCAAGACATAAAAATGTCAAAATCTACCAATATAGCCTATGGATAGTGTGATAGATCTCCAATGACTTTCCAACCCGAACGAGCTTCTGATTAACTACAAAACATAGAAAATAAACACAAGGTAAGCATGTTATGCTTAGTAAGTTCATAATATATATAATCTATGCTTGTCAACAAATTCCATAATCTTAAAAATACATATGTATCCACCCAACATAAGAATAAATGATTCATAAACTTAAATAATATGAATTCAAACTTTTCATTGCCATGGATAACACATACTTCCTACCTTTCATAGTAATAAGGTAAATTACATCGATAATTCTTACCAAAGCTCAAACGAAGTAAAATCACGATGATTGTCACCATCCTTTTTTATAGCTCGATTGTTGAAGCTATCCCTTTTCATATTTTGATGGTCATCACCATCCCTTTTTATTGTTGATGGTCGTCACCATCCCTTTTCATAATTCGATAGTCGAAACTATCCCTTCTCATTGATCGATGATCGTCGAAACACTGTTGGATTTTTCCACCGAGACACAATTTGATATTATAAAATAATAGCATTTAAAATATAATTTAAAATGTTATTTAAACGTACGAACTTACCTCGATGATAAAATGTAAAAATGGAGTCGGTTAATCCAAAGCTTTTTCTTTGCCTCGATCTAAAGCCATATGAGCTCTATCTTGATCTAAATGAATAGATTCAATCAATTTAATAACCATTCTATTCAATTCAATCCAAATTCACTTTTTTTTGCAAAATTACCCTTCTGCCTCTAATGTTTTGATTTCTTTACAATTTAGTCCTTAAGCTCGTAAAATGAAATTCATGCAATTTCACCCCTACCCAAGCCTAACCAAATTTCATACAATCTCATAGCAGCCGACACATTTCATTATTTCACAAATTACACCATGAATATTTCACATTTTATAATTAAATCCCTAATTGACAAATTTATCAAAAATCACTTAACAAAAGTTGTTTATCTAAAAACAAGGTTTCATTTTCTACCATCAAACTTCATAAACAACATGGATTCATTCATGGCGAAACTTAAATCTTTTAACAGTTTTACAAATTAGTCCCTAGGCTAACTAGATTAATCTATAACGACTCCAAAAACATAAAAATTATTAAAAACGAGATGAAAAATGCTTACATGCAAGAGGAGAAGATGACCGAATGTTCAAGAACCCTAAATGGTGATATTCTCCTTAGAAAAATTGGTGGAGAAGATGAATGAATAGAAAATATCATTTGTTTTACTTAATTTTAATTTTATTACTAATTTACTTATTTAACCTTTAACTAACATCAAAATTTCATTAATACCAAACCATATACATCCACTAACTTCATTAATGGTATAATTACCACATAAGGACTCTTAAATTAAATTTCTATAGTCATTTGATACCTTTAGCTACTAGAACTCTACTTTAGCATTTTTTTCAATTTAGTCCTTTTTATCGAATTAGGCATGCAAACAGTAAAATTTTCTAATGAAAATTTTATACAATATTACTAACATGTTGTATATATTAAAATAATAATAAAATAATTATTCACACATTGGATTTGTGGTCTCAAAACCACTGTTCTGATTTCACTGAAAACGGGCTATTACAATTTTGTTTGACGAACACTCCAGTCGCATTTATGGACTTAATGAATAGAGTGTTTCAGTCATCAGTTTGTTATAGTTTTTGTAGATGAAATTCTAATTTATTCGAAGATTGAGTCTGAGCACGACGAGCACTTTCGTATTATTCTACAAACACTCTATGAAAAACAATTATATGTTAAGTTTAGTAAGTGTGAGTTTTGGTTATAGGAGGTTTCCTTTCTAGGGCATGTTATGACTACCAAAGTGATCCATGTTGTTCCCAAAAAAATTAAGGCTATGGTCGAGTGGAAACAACCGAAGAATGTGTCTGAACTTCAGAGCTTTCTGGGCTTAGAAGGGTATTATCAGAGGTTTGTCGAGGGGTTTTCTCTGATTACGTCCCATCTAACTAAGTTATTACGCAAGAACACTCCATTTGTATGGTCTGATGAACAGTAGTCGAGTTTTAAAAAGCTCAAGTCTATTTTGACACAAGCTCTTGTTTTAGTTCAGCCTGAATTAGGTAGGGAGTTTATGGTTTACAATGATGCGCGTGCATCGGTCTGGGATGTGCTCTAATGCAAGATGTTAAAGTCATAGCGTATGCATCTCAACAGCTTAAGTTGATCGAGGGTAACTATCCTACGCATGATCTTGAGCTGGCTACAGTCATATTTACTCCGAAAATTGGAGGTATTACTTGTATGGTGAGCATTGTATCATTTACACATATCACAAAAGTCTTAAATATTCATTAACTCAAAGGGAGTTAAACCTTAGGCAGCATAGATGGGTTGAGGTTCTTACGAATTACGACTGCACAATAGAGTATCATTCTGGCAAAGCCAATGTGGTGACTGATGCTCTTAGTTGGAGAGAGATGACCGATCTGAGAGCGATGTTTGCCCATCTGAGTTTGTTCGATGATGGGAGCCTATTAGCTGAGTGTAGGTTAAACCGACTTGGGTTGATCAGATTCGAGCTAAACAGTTGAGTGATGAGTATTTGGTTCAGCGTTTGCGTCTGATTGAATCGGGTGAAACTACTGATTTTGGGTTGAACAACGACGGGGTTCTGTATTTCAGGGATCAAATTTGTGTGCCTAATGACGTTGAGTTGAGGCAATCAATTATACAAGAGGCGCATAATAGCCCTTATGCTATGCATCCTAGTGGGAATAAAATGTATCGAGATCTCCAGAACTCTATTGGTGACCTGGTCTGAAATGGGAGATGATTACATTTGTATCTCACTGCTTGACGTGTCAAAAGGTTAAGGTCGAGCACTAGTTACCTTCTGATTTACTTCAACCGGTTAAAATTCCCCTGTGAAAGTGGGAGCATGTGTTATTAGACTTTGTTAGTGGGTTACCCTTGACACCCATTAAGAAGGATTCGGTTTAGGTTATTGTTCATCGATTAATCAAATATACTCATTTCTTACCTATCAGGATAGATTACTTATTATAGAAGCTGGCTAAGCTTTATGTTTCTAAAATCGTAAGACTGTATGGGGTTCCAGTCTCGATCATCTCAGATAGGGATCCGCGTTTTACTTCTCAATTATGGAATAAGCTTCACGAGGCTTTGGGCCCTCAACTAGATTTCAATATGGCGTATCATCCTAAGACTAATGGACAGTCTGAACAAGTTATTCAAATTCTGGAAGATATGTGTGGAGTTGTGTAATCGATTTTCGAGGTAGTTGAGAGGACTATCTACCATTGGCTGAGTTTGCGTACAACAACAACTTTTAGTCTAGCATACAGATGGCACCTTATGAAGCTCTATATGGTCGTAAGTGTCGTACCCACTGTGTTGGACAGAGTTAGGTGAACATCAGATTCTAGGTCCAAAGTTAGTATCCGAGACTGAGAATACGGTCCAGTTGATCCAAGGTCGTTTCAAGGTAGTTTCCAATCGATAGAAATCGTATGCAAATTTGGAAATGTGAGATATTGAGTATTCTATAGGTTACCAAGTATTTTTGAAAGTTTCTCTGTGGAAAATGGTTCTTCGGTTTGGGCAAAAGGGCAAGTTGAGCCCGATGTTTATTAGACCTTATTGTATCTTGAAACATATCGAACCCATTTCTTATTAGTTAGAATTACCTCCTCAAATAAATCGAATTCATGATGTGTTCCACGTTTTTAAGTTAAGGAGGTATCGGTCTGATTCGTCGCATATTGTTTCTATTGAGGAAGTTGAGGTGCGACTAGATTTAACTTTCAAAGAAGAGTCAGTTCAGATTCTGGAACGAGATGTTAAGGTCTTGAGGAAGAAAACTGTCCTTCTAATTAAGATTTTATGGTGGAATCATGGCACTAAGGAGGCCACTTGGGAACTCGAAGATTCCATTCATTAGCAATATCCTTATTTGTTTGAGTTAGGTAATTTCGAGGACGAAATTTCATTTAGGGGGAGAAAGTTGTAACGCCCCAAAAATTTGATTGTTAGCTGTAGAATTTTGTCGTAATTAAGTGTTTGTATCTGTGTTTAAGTGCTTCATTTATGTGTTCAAGGTTAAGGGTTTGAGTCATCCTTTTGAAAGATCCTGCTTTTTTATTTTGATTGAATCCCTATCCTTAATCTATCGACTTAAGTTTAAATCTATGTAATTCTGTGTCAAGAATGAGCCTGCTAGTTCAGTGGTTAAGCATGTGTTCCCTTACCGATCTTGTGTTTAAGTCTCTGCGGAAATGAAGTAGAGACGTATTTTTGATGCCCTGCAAATTTAGTTGGCTATTTTTTTGAAAGTTAATTATTTTAATTATTTTTCTTTCCTTTTGCTTTTCTTCTGTACCCTTCTTTTTCCTTCCTTATTCTTTTTCCTTTTCCTTTACTTTGGGTTGTTATTAGAGTTCAGTGTGGTAATCGGTGAGTATACATTTCTCCTTTGTTGATTGAAATGTTAATTGCATGAATTGTTGTTAATTGTAGAACTTCTGTTAAACGGTTGTTCATTCGTTTCTGTCAAAGTTGGTTTCGACTTGAATTGTTTGAACTCTGGGTTAAACGATTGTTTGATTTCCTTTGTTCTAAGCGTAGATACCGGAGGTAGTGATCCCCCTCGTACTGTTTTGGGTTAATTTCGTCGTTGCGTCAGTAAGCGTCAGTTTTCGTTGGAAGTTCCATGTCGAAGTTTTGACACAGTTAGTTAAGTATTGATTTGTGTGAATTTCATCGTATTAGTTGTTTATTGGGTTGTTCCATATCGAATTTTCTCTAAGCTGTTCCTACATCAAATCGTTACCAAGTGCGTACCGAAAACCTGAATTTCTATGAATTTTGGATGCTAAAAAACATGGTTGTCGATGCCACATGGCCGTGTGGTAGGTTGTGTACACTACACGACCATGTGGCGGGNGGGCCATGTAACTCACTGTTCACAAATTAGAGACATATGGGTTGGGGACACTGGCGTGTGTCAAGCCGTGTGTGTCGCACGGGCTAAGGACACGAGTGTGTCTCCAAGCCATGTGACTCACTATTTATGAATTAAGACTACACGGGCAACAAACACGAGTGTGTGTGTCACATGGGTCAAGACATGGGCATGTTTCCAGGCCGTGTGACTCACTATTTTGGAAAGTAAGGTCACACGGGCGGATGCATGGGCGTGTGCCAAACTATGTGGAGCCACATGGGCCAACTATCCAAGGCGTGTAGACTAAAAATTGGAATTTTTCCTTAAGCCACAAGCGTCTTTTGAAATGAATGCAGGCCTTCTGTGGGGGTCTGTATGAACTGAATTAAACCATATAAATTGATATTTTGTGATCTAAGATTGTATGCTGAATCTCTATAATGGTATTGATGGTGAAAATCGTTAATAAAATAGATATATACCATATGAGCATAAACTGTATATGAATGATCATATAAGCATCCTTGTTAATTATCATCTAAAATATGCATTTGCATTGGGTGGGAAATAAGTAAAGGAGGAAGTTTTCTACTCTGAGTCAGTAGCTAATCCACCGGTATCTGTAATTTGATCTGGCAACTAGTCTGCAATTATCGAAAAGTGTTATACTGACACTATGTGGTGTGTAGGGCTGGATGAGTATTAAATATTCAATTTGGTGTGCTGGGTTAGTCGAAGATGGTGTGTAGCGGATGAGGGTAGGAAAATTGCATCTGTTCTGTATCTGGGAATGAGCTGACTTTTTATCTAACCGATTTGTTCTGATCTGCTAAATTAAACAGATTATCTTTTGTATCTGATTTCGAATATGAATTTGGGACCTTACCAGTTTAAGTTTAACTCTGTTTGAATATATTATTGTTTCTTTATTGAATTTATTAATTCATTTTGTTTCTTGACTGAATTACAGGTAACGCACAGACATGATCGGGTTGGCGGATCAGGCGCTCGGTCACACTTTTTATCAACTATTATTACTATTAGTTAATTTTAGTCTTTTCTAGAGATTTAACTTTCTAAACGATAATTTCCGGAGTAAAAGTTATGTTTGTTAAATTCCTTGGTTTGAAACACTTTGAAATTATATTTTGACAAATATTTGATGTAGCTCTCCAAATTTGGTCATGTCATCTAGGCCGAGTATGGGGTGTTACAAAGGGCTTAACTAGAGGGGCCGGCAGTATGGAAGGCCCTTCAATTTTTTTAAAATTTTAGATTTATAAAGGTAAAATTACACTTTGACCCTTTAAAAATGATAAAAATTTGATTTAATCCTTTAAAAATGATAAAGATATAAACTATTAAAATGGTGAAATTATATTTTTACTATCGTAAAAA